>JAOSBN010000007.1:4596128-4639818 GCA_027563595.1 Erythroxylum suave | reverse complement strand
TCACTTTAATTCTTGCTAGTCATTTATCCAAAGACTCTTTTTTACACTTTAATTCATCATAGTGATTGTTAGAACCTTTTTGTGACTATTAGGTACAAAATATGGAAGATACTGTTATAAAGAAACACTCGAAGAGAGACTAGTAGATTGTTAGATACTCAGCTGCACCCATTTTTTCAAAAACAATTTTTGTGGACATCTACCAAAGAGCTGCCAATTGTTTGCTATCTATGGATAGCTCCTCAATTATTTGTGATTCTTCAAACTTCTTGTGGTTAAAGCAACTAAAATATTCCAAATAATCAAACTTCCTTGTCCAATCACCAACATGTTCTCCAAAACATCAACTTAATTATCATTATTTGATCTTTATCATGAGGTTAAGTTATCCTCTAATAATTGATCTCATTTTATTCTTAAAGGTAAACTAGCAAATGAAGTTTGTTATACTCATATGAAGTAGACCATTAATTACAAAGTATTTTGTTATCATTTATCTCCTGAGCATACCAACATGAAGCACATTGTGAATTTGAGTCATTTCTGTTGGTAATGCTAACTTATAAGCCAACGGTTCAACTCCATCAATGATCTCATATGGACTAATGTATCTAAGGCTTAACTTACCTTTTTTACCGAATCTGAGCACACCTCACCAAGGTGATAATCTCAGAAATACTAACAAATGAAGTTTGTTCTACTCATATGAAGTAAACCATGAATTACAAAGTGTTTTGTTATCATTTAAACAAATAGTATGAACTTCTGTAGTAAAACATATTGTCCATAAATTTTGCAATAGAATTGATGAAGGAAGTTTTTCTAACTAAAATAGAAAAAGACAAAAAGGGAACTAAATAAAACTAATATAAATAAGAGGATTAAAAATATACTATCACGCAATCCCTTTTTATTTAACTAATAAATGTAGAGTTTGTGATTTTATCAATTAGATAACAAAATTAATGCAAGTATAATTGTAATATTCAAGTTCTTATCAATACAACTTATCATAATAATTTTATAATGAATTTGAGGTTTTAGTGTTGTTTTAGAACTTTCATGCATATGTAATAGAAAGTTGGATTAGAGATCCCCTTTTGAAGATGATGGATGTTTCATGTAAAGGTATTGATAACCTCCCTTGGTGTTGATGCTTGTCCCCTCAAATCTTCTGTTCCAACAACCCTGGCCCAACCTTGTCTCAATTCATCCTAACCATCCATTTATATGGGTCCTATATAAATGAATGGTTAGGATGGGCTGGAACAGAGTTGGGCCAGAGTTGTTAGGATAGAGGATCAAGTCTCGATGCTTGTCCGGCTAGACTAGAGAAGAAATAATGACAATCAAGGTGTAGGATTCAAATAAATGAATGGTTAGGATAAACTGGAATAGGGATGGGTCAGGATTGTTGGGACATAGGATCGAGTCCCGATGCTTGTCCAGCTAGACTAGAGGAGCAATAATGACAATCAATGGCGTAGGATTACAATCAAGGGTGTAGGATTACGAGGAACATGGGTTTTGCTATTTACTGCCAATTTCTGATAATTTGGTGATATGACTTAATCCTAGGAACAGTCTGATTAACGGATATAATTTGATATTTTAGAAACTGGAAACCACAAATCCATCAAGACGTACGCTTTCCTTGCCAACCTGACAGCCATGCAAAATACGAGACGAGATCCGTAAACAAATAGAAATAACAGTTTTCTGTCTAAATATAACCTTAATTTTATCCTTTAAAATCCCAGTTCAACATTTTTGTAATAATTCAGGCCAACAAAGAAAAAAATTCTCTTCTTTCAAGCCAGGTCTTAAGTATCATGGACATGAAGAAGATATCCATTGCCATCCTCGTTGGCACCGCCGCCACCTTGAACACGGTCTTAGCCGCAGAACAGGTCTCATCAGCTCCAGCCCCTGGCCCTTCCAGTGCCGCCTCCACCGCTCTGCCGGTTGTTGGGTCATTGCTTGGTGCTTCCTTTGTCTCATTCTTCGCCTATTACTTGCAGCAGTAAGCCCCGCAGGATATAAAAGGGCGCAAACAAAAGGAAAGTTGTAACAATGTTATAAAAAAAAATGAAAGAGTAAAAAAGGAAATCCTTGATTTATGGTAATTATGGTCTAGATTGTGATGATGTATTTGAATCTCGAGTGGCTTGCTGCCGATTTTCTTTTTTTTTTTTCCCTTCTCTTTTATGATCATATGATCATTGGAGATGTCATTTTCGCTCGAGTGGTTTTCTGTTTTCTCGAATTAATTAACTATATAATCAAGACAAAGAGTATTATTGTATTGCACGACGTTAATTATACAAGTCCTTAATAATTCAAGTCCTTCTAACCTGGTCCTAACTTCATAGACAGTCTTCTGTCTAGATTGGCATGTCCATTAGTATATTTCCTTTCATCCTTCTCTATAGAAAAAGCATGGATTGAATGGAGAGGCAGAAGTCTATTAATATTACTCATGCATGTTCTCCACGTTGGTGTATATCTATTTCTACGTTTGAAAAGGACTAGGATTTCATAATCTTATGACAAAAATTAAAAACCAAATAAGCTACAGAATGCAATAAAAAGCTGCAAAAAGTTGTAACAAACAAGAAAATAGAGTTTATTCCGAACAAACATGGCAGAAAAAGGAAAAACAAAAAGAGGTCAGTAAGAGGCAGCATATACAATTATGTTCCATAATGTTGGGCGAAAATCTGTAAAAATACGTTAAACACACTCAAAAGAACAACACCACCTCTGCCATCCAGCTGATGCAATTAAATTACATGCAGTCACCTCTGATATCAAATTTTGTGTTGAGACAAAAGGCTTCTTGTCAACCAAATTGCTGTTTCTCTAGATGACACTGTTTCTTCCCCAAACGGCTTTAGCACACCAGCAAGTTCGTCTATTTTCTCCTGTTTAAGTAGCCGTGCGCATACTTCCAGTAAAGATTCCAAGGCATCTGCTCTTTGCTGACCTGGATTCTGCCTGTCACCCTTTATTTCTGCACCACTTAATGCAGCTAGTTTTCTCAACAATGAAACATCACCGGCTGTGTGCTCTGCCTCTGTTAATTGACAATCATCAGCTTTCTGTTCCGTCCCACAATTATTCTCAGTTGCTTTTTCCTTTACTTCTGCGTCATCTTTACGGACAATTTTCTCATTGTTGTCTTCAGGCGAGTTGCTGTCAATATGAGCAGCCACATGATCATCAGGACTTTCTGGATTCCGTATGCATAGCAGCTCTACAGAAGGTTTTTCCATGGCTGGCAGAGAGCTTGTCACATTATGGGATGCATCACTTGTGAGAGAGGTTAGACTAGGCATATCCAATTTCCCATTTTCAATTGCTGAAATATACTGTCCCCCCTCTTTGTGAAGTTCTTCGACAGCTTGCTGGTTGCAGCATGTTGACTGACCTTCTATGCCACCATTTTTGGCATCAACCTCTTGCAATTCCTGCAGACTCTCATCTGTGCTTTTTTCTCCTTCAGGCTTTGAGATTTCCTTGACATCTGGGATAAAATCAGTATCAGTACTATCTCTCTGAGGTATACTGCTAGAATCAGCTTGCTTGTCTCCGTCGGAAACACTTGTTTCAGAATCCGTCGAACTGTCTTTTGGACCAGTGATGGAATCAGATACTTCTGCAGTATAACTAGTAGGATCAACCCCCTTAATCTCAAGATTGTCTTCTGCACTTGATGTAGATGTTGGATTGTCGATGTGAGGCAAATAATTTGATTGCACATCACCAATTCTCAGAACTGCACGGTTCTCTCCTTGCTGGTTTAGGAGTCCAGCTTTCTTGTCTCTGTTGTCTGTGCCACCACATCTGCTAGACAGTACTTTTTTAGGTGATTTCTCCTGCATGTTGTTTATGGGTTTTACAGGAAGAAAAACGGGTGATGCATTACGGCACTGGAGGATGTAAAGCTGCAAATGTGGATGTCTTAGTAGCTCTGCAGCCTGATACACGACAGATTCCAGGTATAAGAATGAAATAGCACGTCAAGAGTGAAGACAAGAGCTCATGTCTCAAACTTACAGTTGGTCTGTGTTCTGGGTTCTTCCTTAGCATGCTCTTAATGATTTGTTTCCTACAATATTTGAGAGAATACGTATGCATAGGAATCGAATGTGGATCAGCCATGTGAACAGCAATGAGTAAAATAGTACAAAAGCTGCTATATGTTTTAGTAAAAGAAATAAATTATAGAGATGGAGAATACGTACAGATAGGAAGAATACACAATTGGAAGAGGAGAAATGGTGGATCTGTTTATTTTGTTGATAAGTCCGGCCATATCCTGTTGAAATGATTACAGTGATTCATATTGATAACTAACCAATTAACGGTTCTTTCCTGTAAATAGCATCAAAGAAGGTATTTAAATAGCGCTTGTGCACTCACAGGAGCTCTAAACGGTGGCTGATGTGCAGCAATTTCAAACATACAGCATCCTGAAACAAGATGTAATTAGTACCAAGAAAGAAAATTTAATCACTAGTTACCATATCTGCGTATTCTTACCTAAAGACCAAATGTCGGACTTGTAACCATATGGTATATCTGCTAGAAGTTCAGGGCACATGTAATTAGGTGTGCCAACGACCTATTTGAGATCATTAAGATGTTGAGAATGAGCTTTAATGAATAGGTTAGTAATCAGCATTATAAATTACACCAAGACCATAAATTTGTACAAGTTATAAACTAGTTTCAGGTCTTCAACTTCAGAAATTTAATTTCACTTCAGACAATATGCAGAGTAAACTAGTTACAATAAAATTGTCCATACTGAGGATGTAAGTTCTTCTGCATTCAGAAGCTTAGCAAGTCCAAAATCACCTGTTTGGTATGTATAAGAAAACAATCACTCCATACAGAATATTGAACGTGGAATGAAATCTGAGAAGAAAGAAAGTCCTAATAAGTGACTTACCTAGACGGACATCACTTTCTTTAGTGAGGAATATGTTTGAACACTGCAAGTCAAGAAATTAACATGAGAATCAATTCCCAAACTTCCCTTGAAAACACAAATAAATATACAAATACACCTTAAGATCTCTGTGAAGGACACGGTTAGAGTGCAGATAGTCCACAGCTAGCAACAACTGAGTAAGCCATTTGCAAATTTTCTGACAAGTATAAACAGTCACCATAAGATACTTGTTCGGTTGGATAATTTAAATCACATAAAGAACTAGCTAATTACCTCCTCAGGGAAAAATATTCCTCTAGCCTTCTTTATAATCTCAGCCCTGACAGGAGCAAATGAGAAGGATAAAGTGTTCAATCATCCAGTTGACTATAGGATTATAGTATTCAGCTCCAGGAATTTACATTTTATTTAAGGGTAACTTACAAACCTTGGCAACTTTTCATGGAAACATTATAAGATACTTTTAGCCTAACAAATTGCAATTTTCCAGTCATCTCAAGTTAGTCTTTTAATCTTTGAATCCTATTATTGTTTCTATATGATCAATTAAACCTTTCATTTAGATCCAGGAGTCATTAAAATTTTTTAATTAATTTCCATACACAATTTATTATGTAATGCTTTATTTTCAGCTAAATATATGGTAAGAAGACTAGATGACAGAAAAATATAGAACAAACTGTTTTACAAAATTACAGAGAAAAACTTGTCCCAGATGATCTCACTTGGTGAGTCTGATTAAAAACAATCATGTGAAGCTCTTCATGAAGAGAAGCTCGTAACAATCATTAGATATTCATCTATTGACAAAAGAAATTTTAGCATTCGAAAATAATATGTGAAGCCTCAGAAGATAGATACGTGATAGCATTATCTGACTGAGATAAAATGAAAATGGCATACCACAAATCAGGTACTCAACATTCCACCACTTTACCCATATAAAATATCGGGTTACTTAATAGAAACTTACATGTCTCCTCCCTCACAGTAACCTGTTACTATGCATACACAGTCCCCCTACATTAAAGAAAAGGATGCATAAACATTCTGGGGTACGCCAGTAAACATCTATGGATATAAGTCCCAATATAAAAAAGAAGTGATTACCTTGTCCACCCAGGAATCTTTATACTCGACAATATATGGGTTGTTTAGTTTTGCAATCAAGTCCATCTGCAGTACAAAATAATCCAAGAACTTGTCATCAGAACAGCTGAAGAGGGTACTTTAAGGAGTCCTAACTTAAGGCTTAAAAGATATCAGAAGCATCAGAATTGGACATCTATGAATTTATCTCCTCCCATAACTATGAAAGCAAGGCAAAAAGGAGGATCAACAATGGACACCAGCGGGACAATGAACAGTATGCTGTCATGCTGGAACAGAGTTCACTTGAATGATGTTTAGAATTTTCATGGAAGTCACCACAAAATACGGTCATGAGATGAACTCAGCACAACTTGTACTGACTCAGTAGCATACATGTCAAGTTCTCATATTGATACGAACATGCCACCCGGCATTCTGGTAAACTAAGGATAAAAGTCGCCCAAAAGAAAATAAAGCATCTGTTTACTGAAGAGGGAAAGACAAATACAAGTTATATATTTGAAGCAGGAAATCAAGTTGACCTCCTGGTGAGCTGTGCGCTTGAACTTGTCTGTCTTCTTAGCTAAACGAATCTTCTTCAATACATACCTACCAAAAAGGAAGCGGGTGTAAATATAAAAAGTTAAAAGATCAACAGTTTGGAATTTCAAAGACAGCGATAGGTAACAGACAAAACGTCGTGCCGACACGGCAGCCACCTACCACTAAAAACCCAAAATCATAATTTTGATCAAACACTGTCATTTAGAATTATCTAGATGATCAACAAAAGAATCTTGAAATCTTCTTCCTGAAAAATTTTGAACTTGAGATTGGTTTCTCTATACAGATTTAGTAAGAGCAATACTGCTAATCCATCTTCCTCAACGTACCAACACCCAGAAACCTGTTCTAGGAATCGACCCAATAACAGAACGAAATGGTCGTTCACGCCGAAATTTCCAAAGGGTTACTCAAACATCGAAGTAGAAAGAAGATTGGTGAAAGAAACAAACTTGATAAGAAAAAAAGCAAAAATTTCTCACTTCTTTTTCTGAGTCTTATGAAGAACAAGAAAAGCGGCACCAAAGGCTCCTCGCCCAATTTGTGCTATAATTTCGTAATCTTCCATCTTTGACTTAACTTCTCCACTATCTGTCGCCATTGGAAGCTTTGAAACAGGAAAAGAACACCAAATCACAGTAACTCACAAACCTGATAAGCTACATACAACATAAATAAAACAGTTTCAGGGCTTTGTAGCTAATTGCTATTCGAAATGTTTGCCTTCCTAAAAGAAGGCCAAAAAAAAAAACCCAAGCTACTAAGTGAAAAGGCATGCATTAGCAGCTTGTGGGAACACAAATTGAAGGAACTGATGAGGAGTGAATGAAGGAACTGATGAGGACTGAATTTGATAAGGGACTATTGAACTAAACATGAACCAGAGGACTTATAAGGGAGGTGTATAAAGGAGAGTAAAGCTGCATCAAACAATCATGACATTGCTCGACAGCGTGAGAGGGAGATCCAGAGGGACAGGTGGGAGGACAGAATCAGCAAAAGTGACACATCACTGAGATGATATTCAATTGAAGGCTTAATTACTTACCCAAAGGAGAGAGGGACAGAGGGCAGTACACTAAATAGCATAGCATACATTTAAAAAAAAAAAAAGACTTTTGCTAATTTGGTGGGTGATTATCTAGCAGTTGGAAAATGAGAGAAAGCAATAGACATAGAACATCAGAAGGGTTCAAGTGACAGATATGGAAGCCTTGAAGGAAAGCCAGTCTTTGCTTACATTTAAAGATTCATCCTTTCCATTCATTACAAAGGTGAAGAGATTTTCTCAAGTTACAGGCGAATGTTTCTTAGCACATAGTTACTATGTCATAATCCTATAACCACATAAACCCACAAATAAAATGAGAAACTATGTTGAATTTTTAGATTTACAAGTACATTCCAGATAGTCTCATGCTGCTATGTTAAGATGCTTCAAAATGGAGGTTGGTGTCTGGCTTTAAAGCCATTTGATTAGTTGATTAAACTTCGTTTTATTTTAAGACCAAAAGTACATAGAAAAGGAACATGACTTGTATATCTTTGGGTATAATCATTGGTGTGGGAAATGCTTTTTCTGATGGGTCACATTGCAAAACAATTACCTCTGTAATTGCTGGTTTAGGTTCACATATAACTAGTTTTAAGTTAACTGCCTTGTACATAATCAAGTTTCAGACAACATTGACGACAGCGTGCCATGGAAACCATCTGCTAACATTGATTTCGTAGTCACTCCAGCAGACTTGTTAATGGATCGGACCGAGCTTGGGCTGCTTCTACCCTTATCTGCCTCTTTTTGTGTGTCAGTTGTGAAATAAAAAATGGTAACCATACATTCAAGAAATCAACCGTATCTGCCTCTTTTGCTTTTATCGCAAAAGGCTTCAAGTATCAAAGGTGCTGCTTGTCACATCTGGTCTTATTGCTGACATCCGAAGACAGAATATATGAGGTATTGGGTCGATATAGCGTGGATGGTGATTTTGTTCCAAATAAGAGCAATAGCTGTAATGTGACCCACGATTGTAACAAAAACAAGACTTGAATTTGCAGCAAATTGAACCCACCCCATTGTTAAAGCTGCAGAGCTACAGGAAACAAGTGTTAGATCAGTTTATGAAAGATCAAACTCATACGTCCTCCATTTCATCCACTGCAAATCTTCTTTTTAATGCTATATGTTCTTCAGATTCGTCTGTTACTCTTTCATTACAACTTTTCTGTATTCCTTTCACAAATTAAAATTTTTATTATCTTTTGTTTATAAATGACGTTTATTCAGACGACTAAGGAATCAAAATGCAAAACGTTATGCTCAGTTTGACGTTCAGAAATGGAAGTTATTTTTCATTTGCAAATTCCTTCATATAAGTGCAATTTTAATTTTAAAAGAAGAAGACTAATACTACATTGTATATCTAATTTATTTTTAAAATTTTCATAAAATAAATAAATATTTTATAAGGCAAGGACTTGACCAGTGTTCGACATGCAAAACAATGAAACAAGGTAAGGACTTGACAAGAGGCAAGGACAAAATGGGGCAAAATGTCAAGCGTTGGCATACATTGGTACACATTGGTGGAAATCTTCAACGAGATGGAAGATTTGGGTATAAAACCAAAAGAAGGCTTGAGACGGATATCGAGTGGAAGGTTAGCTGGATCACATGCATGACGGTAATATGCAAGAGTTCTAAGGCTACTTAGCAAGCAGATCAAGCATGGTGCAAGTTTTGGGAGAGTTTCAAACCTTTTACAAGCTGACTTGGCTAAGGTTAAGTTATTGACGGACTAAGGACTTAGTGTGTGCTCAAGTGGACAGATCGTGGCTAATGGAGATGGCATAAGTAAGCATTGGATAAACCAATATGCTATTAGCTTGAATGAATCATCATCAACGGATAGAGATGAGGAAATCTTGGTTGATGTGGGGATAAGATCACATTAGATGAACATCAATTCTAAGAGATATATATAATATGGAAGGATTATCTAAAGATAGAGGAGATTTTCGTGGATATGGATAATAATTACTTGATAGTGTAATATTTTATCTTGTTATTGTGATGTAGCTTAATCTTATTAGATATGGTCCTAATTGGATAGAGATGTTATATATTGGTTAGTTTGATGTAATCTGATAAGGATAAGACAGTGATCCTAGCTAATAGAGTTCTATTAGGATTCTAACTTAGTCATCTAGAGGTGCCCACAATGCTTTTCGTAACAAGTGAGTGTGGGAGACACTTAAAGATTGAGAGGGTATTCCTTTATATACTTTGAAGGAAGTAATGAAGGTTGGCTTTTAATTTATATCTCTTGTTCATGTTCTTATTGTTGCATAAATATTTAGTCCTTTCATAGTTTTCTTGCAAGAGTGTGAGAGTAAAACACTACGAGGGTCGTGAGGCATTTGAGAACAAGTAGGTTGATCGACAATCAAGAGATAAGGCTGAATTTTACTTTGACGGAGCTAAGTGAGATTGTTGTGCAAAGGGGTTAATGCATCTTATGTGACAAATTTGTGTTTGAATTAAAACCATTGTAACAATTGGTATCAAAGACAAATTTAGATATGGCCGAAGGCAGCATAGGGAGCGTGTCAACTGAGTGGAGGCATTCATCGGGCCGATTCCTTCAAGGGAGGAGGCGGTCACTTGTTACAACATTTGATTCAAGATGTTGGAGGCAAAAATCCAACAGTAGCAGCATTAATAACGGAGTTGACAAAGGCACAAAAGGATTCTAGGTTCAAGGTGATGGTCCTAAGGTGGTTGTAACATAAGACGTAGGATGAGCAGAAAGCACTTTGGTGAAGGTACAAGAGCCCAAGTTTTCGACAACAAGTAGAGTGCCAAAGAGCTTAAAATTTTCTTCTAGAATATAGAGCAGTACTTTGTAGTGGCAAAGGTAGCTGACTCGGAGAAGATGTCAATCACGATGATGTATTTAATGGAGAATGCAAAACTGTGGTGGAGAAAAAGAACCTCCAACGATATTAGTGCAGGTAGACCTCTCATCGACAACTAGGAGAAGATGAAGAAGGAGCTAAGGAATCAGTTCTTCCCCAACAACACTTTATAGCTCACAAGGGAACTTTGAAGAGGTTGAAGCAAGACGACTTAATGAAGAAGTATGTGAGGAAATTCACACCTTTGATGTTGGATGTGCAAAACATGTCAAAGGAGGTGAAGTTGTTCAACTTCATAAGCAGCTAGAAAGGTTTGGCACAAATGGAACTTCGGAGGCAAAATGTGAAGGACCTCCCAGGCATGATAGTAGCTACGGATGCCTTGGTGGATCTTTAAATGCCACCATCGATTCAAACTAGCTACAAGGGGAAGAAGAATGGTGGGATGCCACAAGGTTCGGAGAAAGACAAAGAGAAGGTAGGTGAATCTTCTCAAGGTAATAAACAATTAAAATAGGATATTGCTTGTTTCATTTTTGAAAAACTGCATCTTCCTCGAAAATGACAAAGACGAAAGAAGGGTGAGGAGAAAGTAAATTCCATGGTCGAGAAGGATTAAGAAGAGGAAGAGGATGACTCGATGGAAGAGGTCTACCTCAACAACTTTGTTGTTTTGGGCACAATGGGCCTTGTAAAAGAACGTTTGAACAAAATCAAGGAGAAACCTGATGGAGAGGGAACATGGTATATGGGATATATGCCAATGGCTAAGGAGTCTTCGAAGAAACCATACTTAGAGGAGTTTCCATAGATTATTTCAACAAGGGCATCGATTTCTTTTGGCGGGGCTAGATTGTTAGACCCTTAAGTTTGAGATAGTGGAATCGTGTAGGCATTGGCGAGCCCTGACCAGTGTTTAACAAACAGAATAATGGACTAAGGCAAGGACTTGCAAGCAGGTAAGGACAAAATGGGGCAATGTTAAGCATTGGCATGCATTAATGCATATTGCCAAAAATCTTTGATGAGATGCAAGATGAATGTGAGAGAAAACGAAGGCTTGAGATGAACATCAAGTGGAAGGTTAGCTGAATCACACATATGACGGGAATGTGTGAGAGTTCCAAGGTGACTTAGTAAGTAGCTCAAACATGGTGTGAGTTTTGGGAGAGTTTAAGACCTATACGAGTTAATCTAGGTAAGGCTAAGTTATTGATGGACTAAAGACTTAGTGTGTGCTCAAGTGGACGAACCATGACTAATGGAGTTGACATGGGTAAGCATTGGACGGACTAGTGTGCTATTGGCTTGGATGACTCATCATTAACGGATAAAGATGAGGAGATCTTGAATGATTTGGTAGATAAGATCATAATAGATGAACATCAACTCTAAGAGATGAAGATCACATGAAAGGATCATCTAAAGATAAAGGAGATCTTCATGGATATGGATAATCATTCTTAGATATTGTAATAGTTTATCTTGTTATTATGATGTAGCTTAATCTTATTAGAAATAGGCCTAATTGGATAGGGATGTCATAAATTGGTTAGTTTGATGTAAACTGATAAAGATAAGATGGGATAAGATTGTGATCTTAGCTAGTATGATTCTATGAGGATTCTAACTTGGTCATTTAGAGATGCCTGTAAATAGCTCATTTGAGCCTTGCTCTTCTTAACAAGTGAGTTTGGGAGACATTTAGAGATTAAGAGAGTGTTCCTTTGTATACTTTAAGCGAAGTAATGAAGGTTGGCTTTTAATTTATATCTCTTTTTCATGTTTTTATTGTTGCCATGAATATTTAGTTCTTTCATAGTTTTCTTGCAAAGGTGTGAGAGTGAAACACTGCAAGGGTCATCAGGCATTCGAGAACAAGTAGGTTGTTCAACAATCACGGGATAAGGCAAAATCATTGCTTTGACAAAGCTAAGTGAGATTGTTGTGCAAAGGAGTTAGCGCATCTTATGTGGCAAATTTGAGTTTGAATTAAAACCATTGTAATAACTGGTATCAAAGATAAATTTAGATATGGCCAGAGGTAGCATACTAAACGTGTCAACTAAGTGGAGGCATTCATCGAGCCAATTCCTCGAAGGGAGGAGGAGGTCAGTTCTTACAACATTTGATTCAAGATGTTGGGGCGAAAATCTAACAATAACAGCATTAAATAACAAAGTTAATAAAGGCACAAGATGATTCTAGGTTCAAGGTGATGGTCCTAAGGCAGGTCGTTGTAACATAAGACGTAGGACGAGTAGAAAGCACTATAGTGAAGGTACGAGAGCCTAAGTTTTCGACAACAAGTAGAGTGCCAAAAAGCTCGAAAATTTTTTCTGGAATATGGAGAAGTACTATGCAGTGGCAAAAGTGGCTGACTCAGAAAAGATGTCGATCACAGTGATGTATTTAATGGAGGATGTAAAATTGTAGTGGAGAAAAAGAACCTCCAACGATATTAGCACATGTAGACCTCCCATCAACACTTGGGAAAAGATGAAGAAAGAGCTAACGAATTAGTTCTTCCCTAAAACCACTTTATGGCTCACAAGGGAAGCTTTGAAGAGGTTGAAGTAAGACAACTCAGTGAAGGAGTATGTGAGGAAATTTAAACCTTTGATGTTGAACGTGCAGAACATGTCGAAGGAGGTGAAGTTGTTCAATTTCAAAAGTAGTTTGGAAGGTTAGGAACAAATGGACCTCCCAAGTGCAATAGTAGCTGAGGATGTCTTGGTGGATATCCAAATGCCACCATCGATTCAAACTAGCTATGAGGGTAAGAAGAATGGTGGGATGTCAAATGGCTCGGTAAAGAGAAAGTAGGTGAATCTTCTCAAGGAAAGAAACAATCAAAATGGGATATTGCTTGTTTCATTTTTTGAAGGGCCGTATTTTACTCAAGAATGCCCAAGATGGAAGAAGGGTGAGGAGAAAGTAAATTTCATAGTCATGATGGATTAAGAAGAGGGAGAGGATGACTCGATGGAAGAAGTCTATCTCAATAGCTTTGTTGTGTTAGGCATAATGGGCCTTGTCAAGGAGCGTTCAAACAAAATCAAGGAGAAACCACACTTGAAGGAGTTTCCTTAGATTATTTTAATAAGGGCATCGATTTCTTCTAACAAGGGTAGTTTGTTAGACCCTTAAGTTTGAGATAGTGGAATCGTGCGGGCATTGACAAGCCTTAACCAATGTTTAATACATGGAATAATGGAATAAGGCAAGGACTTGCAAGGAGGCAAGGACAAAATGGGGCAATGTTAAGCATTAGCATGCATTAATGCATATTGCCAGAAATCTTTGACGAGATGCAAGATTCAAATGTGAGAGCAAAAGAAGGCTTGAGATGAACATTGAGTGGGAGGTTAGCTGGATCATATGTATGACAGGAATATGTAAGAGTTCCAAGGTGACTTAGCCAGTAGATCAAGCATGGTGTGAGTTTTGGGAGAGTTTTAGACCTTATACGATTTGATCTAGATAAGGCTAAGTTATTAATGGACTAAAGACTTAGTGTGTGCTCAAATGGATGAACCATAGCTAATAGAGTTGACATAGGTAAGCATTGGATGGACTAATGTGCTATTGGCTTAGATGATTCATCATCAACGGATAAAGATGAGGAGATCTTGAATGATGTGGTGGATAAGATCACAGTGGATGAACATCAACTCTAAGAGATAAAGATCATATGGAAGGATCATTTGAAGATAAAGGAGATCTTCGTAGATATGGATAATCATTCCTAAATAATGTAATATTTTATCTTGTTATTGTGATGTAGCTGAATCCTATTAGATACAATCCTAATTGGATGGGGATGTCATTTTTTGGTTAGTTTGATGTAAACTAATAAGGATAAGATAGGACAAGACTGTGATCTTAGCTAGTAGAGTTCTGTGAGGATTCTAACTTAGTCACCTAGAGATGCCTGTAAATAGCTCATTTGAGTCTTGCTCTTCTTAACAAGTGAGTGTGGGAGACACTTAGAGATTAAGAGAGTATTCCTTTGTATATTATGAGGGAAGTAATGAAGGTTGTCTTTTAAGTTGTATCTCTTTCTCATGTTCTTATTGTTGCCATGAATATTTACCTCTTTCGTAGCTTTCTTGCAAGGGAGTGAGAGTGAAATACTGCAAGGGTCGTCAGGCATTCGAGAACAAGTAGGTTGGTCGACAATTACGGGATAAGGCAGAATCTTGCTTTGACAGAGCTAAGTGAGATTGCCATGCAAAGGGTTTGGCACACCTTATATGACAAGTTTGTGCTTGAAAGAAAACCTTTGTATCACATTCACACCTCATCATCCATATTTGAAGTAGTTGTTATTGTACTCTTATCATCACCATCATTATGATGATCTTGCCTTCTCTAATCCCTCTTCTACTTACCTTTTAATGTATCCTGGCTCATTGCAACAGTAGCATGTCTTCATGTCTTTGTTACCTTTAGACTTGAACGATTCTTAAACTTGCCACAACCTTTGGGACCCTACCCTATTCCTTCACCTACTTTCTATCACAAAATCCTCTACTTGTCAACTCCAATCTCCTTTTTTCTAATTTCTTCATTAAACATACTCTCTTCGATTACATCCAAAGAGAGCACACATTTAGGAGCTGAGTTGCTAATCATCACCACTACCATTTCATAGTTATCTAGTAACTAACTCAACAAGAACAAAGTTTGAAGCTCATCATCAAGAATAATCTTTATTGTAATAAGCTTGTTGATTATGTCCTGGAAATCACTTCGATGCTCCAACACTGATTTCCCAGCTTTCAACTTCAAGTTCATAAGCCTCTTAATTAGACAAGCCTTATTATGAGCAGTATTCCTTTCACACAGACCTTTTAGTTTCTTCTATCGCTCAAAAGGATCCATTTTTTGAGACATTGTTTAATATGCTAATATCAATCCATTGTATAGTAGTGCTATGAGTTTTTCACTTCATCTTTTCTTATTCTTTGTCTAACATCTTTTCAAGTTTTTAAGGAAAGCCATCCTTCACAATTTGTTCATATCAATAGGATCAAAGAGATCATTGCATTGAAGAAGGTCCTCTATCATGGGCCTCCAAGTCGAGTAATTTGATGATGTTAACTTTTCCATAAAGCTATTTTCACTCTCCATTACAATGACTCTGATATCACTTGTTGGGAGACAAACAACACATCTCTCTAAAAGATTAATCAAATATTAATGACAGAAGGTACTATCCAAGTTGCAACAGTAAAATAATATAAGAATAAGAAACTTTAAACGATGAAACAAATACTAAGATTTATGTAGAAAAACCTCCAGTGTATAGGGAAAAACCACAAGGTAAGCTGACACATAAATCCATTAAACTTAATAAAGATTTACATAAAATGTTGATCTCTCATCTCTAACATCAAGTTGTCTCACAAAGTTTTAGAATTAAAACCAAAGTTGATGTTATAATCAATAATAACTCAAATCAATCCCAAAACAATCAAACAAAGGTGAGAATACAACACTTTTTGACCTCTGTCTGTTTTTTTCTCTCCTTTAGACATTGTGGCCACCCTCTTTACAAAAACCTATGCCTTTTTTCTCTTTTATATTAAGAAATAAATTTTTCTGTACCATGTATCTTCTAGCATCGTCTTAGTCGCAAACATACACAGTTACAGAGAATTACAGGATCCCTTCACGCAATCATGTATCTTCACATGAGCTTGTACAAGATCGTGTATGTCTTCTCCTTTTCATACTTTCTTTACATATTTATAAAGACTTACATAGTTAATCCACACAGTCGAGTAAATCAAGACACGGTCGTGCAACACTCTACGTGGCTGTGTATCTCCCTAGAAGAGATTCTTTTATCTTGTCTTCACTTGTTCATCATTCCAATAAACCATAAAGTCATGTATGGTCACTAAGTCTTAAAGTAGAGTTGGATATTCAACAAAGAATTATATTTAAAATAATTATTCCAATATTAGCTAATTAAAATAATAGAACTATCGCTATATGGTGAAGAATAAATATCAAAATGAAACCAAATTATTATAAAGGTGTATCCTATGATACAATGGAAAAGACTAGGTTATGATTGTTAATTAAGAAAATTTAATAAGTTAAACTGAAAATTCACTAAAATCTTAAATCTGAGCCTATATTTTACTTATATTCATCGATAAAACAAATGCATGTCTCTTCTAATTTGATCATTGATCTTGACGAGCATATTAAGTACTAACCTACTTTTCATGGAAACACTTTTCAAATGAAACACTTTTAGTAGATACTTCTGATTGTGCTCATGCATGTCTGATAAACATTAATTTATATATCACTATATTTATTTTTATAAATATTAACTTGCATATGTATTTTTACAACAAAAAGAAGTTCAAATGCTCCTAGTTTTTAAATAAGTAATTAAATTTTAATTATATAGAATTAAAACTATATTTATAATTTAAAATTTTATTTAAAATGATATACCTTATTAATCAAATATTGATACTATTCATTAATATTATCAAATTTTGTAAAAATTTCGATACAAAATTTACTAGAACTCGTGATCGCAATGAAGGATAAGAGATCAAGGAGGGAATATTTTATGTCCTATTTAATAGCTAATTCCCAACTCCTCTTGATATTTAAACATTTTCATTAAAATATAATTTAAACTTTAACGTTCAAATTCAACTATAATATTTTTAAAATATTCAAAATAAACTCTCAACAAATAAAAAGTTTAACTTTAATCGTTAAATGTCACGTTATTTTAATATTTTAAAAATTTTATTTGTAAATCTCACAATTATATATATATATATATCACATTATTTCATATAAACCTCAGTAATAAACTTTAAAAATATAGAAAAGTGTCACATCATTCAAATTTAATGCTATTAGATCTTTTATATCAATGATTTATATTAAATGTTTTAAAACATTAAAAATAAACTTAAATGTTTACATTTTTGTTGTAATATAATTTGAACTTTACAACGTAAATTAAATTTCAAGATTTTTATTAGAATGCTTTTTTTCTTTATTTAGATAAGTAAAAAGTTTCTTATTTTGATTTTTTTTTTACAAAAACCCTTTCCTCCAAAAACTGAATTTCTCCATTAATGCTAGAGGCTTCTTGTAGCGAACATAACATACATGAATATATATTATAGCTTGGAATAAAAAAAGATTCAAAGAAGTTATTTCTTCCTGTTCTGCATCTATTTAAGGGATATAATAAACCCATTTCCCCGCCTTTTTAGTTTTACTACTAAATGAAAGTTCTTATATATTCATCAAGGCATTACCTTTTATCAAAGAAAAGCAGGAGGAATATTGCAAATTCAAAAGCCAAGCAACGCACATCTTTTTACCTCTACTCGAGATGAGTTAAAAATTTTGACGAGTATGCATACAAGCTGACGCACCAATTGAAAGAAACACATGAAATGATTCAATGTGCAGTAGCATTCAGATGTTACAATGCCAAATAGTTTCAAATAACACCATTTGTACAAAGACCTGAAGTCGCGTATCAAGGCATGCTACTTGTGTTTATTTTTTTTGGAGGTCTTGCGGCTCTCAAGTTTCTGCCTTGCAGCTTCAAATTCTGCATCAGTAAGTTCTGGTGCTGCATCACCCCCGCCATATTTGGACACTAGAGATGAGAACATGGAATCAAAATGGTCTTTCCTTTCGCTTCGACGCTGAGATATAATTGCAAGTAGATCTTCTGATTCGTTGTTGGATCTGCAAGGCAAAGATAAGAGGGGAATTTTACAAGGCAAGGGTACGACAAATCAAGGATATAACAGAAAGTGGCCTGTTCGGAAAACTTACTGGCCCTTTCTTTTCAGAGGACTGCTAGGTGGTTTGGTCTTAGATACTCCCTTTGCCCATTTTTGGTATGCTTTGGTGGATTTCAGTTCACCTGAATGATAGCAGAAAACAAAGCTTAAGGAGAAGAAATGTAACACCAGCCAAATGGATCAACATCAGAAGTCCTACAAAAACCAAGACATGTAAAACTAAAAGAGAGGGATTGAACTAGCTCTAGTTCTGAAGATGCTTTCTTTCTTAACATGCCAATTAACTAAGTAAATCTCCAAACTTTGTACTGTTATAATATGTACACGCGATAATTCTAACCAACAAAGAGTTTATTAGCTTCATTAGGAACATTTTGCCAGCAAATGCCAAAAACAAAAAGCCGGTAAAAGTTCTGACCTGCAGATATTGCATCGTCAAGAATATCCTTAAAGCGATGTGAATCAAGCTTAGGATCAGAACAAAGCATTGAGCAGAAGAGCCTGAAAAAAGAAAATAACTAAGAATCTATCCAAGACATCTAGATTAACAGAAGACCATATACAGAAGTGAAGTACCTGTTCATGTTACCCTTGTACATCTTATAGAGCTCAATCAAATCTTTTTTCTCAGAATCAGATCCTCTATAATTAGCTTCAAACTCCTCAATATCAGCTTCAGTGACCTAAAGAAAAAGCATTGTGACTAAGTGATTCAGATAAAAAGAACATCAATATATGGAATCAAAAGACTTATATAACAAGATGTTATAACCTTTTTGTACATGGCGCTGAAAAAGTCTTTCAGATTCTCAAACCCTTCCCCTGCAAGGTCCTGCTCAGGAAGAAAAGGCTTAAATGTACAATAATTCAAGGCTGTATTTCAAATTTTCAGGTTACCATTACCATAGTCCAACAAGCAATTTAATTAGTCATGTATTTTTTACCTGCTCAGGTTATGACAGCCAATTTTTTCAAGCAATTCTTTTATCTTCATTCATCAGCTGAAATAATATGTCATTGCACTGAAGCATCCTGCCTTCTTGGGGTGCTCAGCAAATGGACAAAAAGAGCAATTTGATAAGCACTTACAGCGTCATCAATACATCCAGTCTGATCATAAAGTGCTCGTTTTTCCTCGTCACCAAGAATTGCTATCACCTTTTGCAATTGCTGAAATTTTTCTTTAGCTTCCTGAAGGAAGACCAAAAGGTGAGAAATCTTTCATGGAGGACACGGAAAAATGACACAGAGATAGTAATATCTAACAATCAGGCAAGTTTACCTCATCACCGGGATTTTTATCTGGATGGAGTCGCAAGGCCAGCTTGTAGTAGGCTTTCTTTATTTGTTGTTGAGAAGCTGTCCTCTCAACACCAAGGACCTGAAAGAAGTTGACCATTAGCAAAATCAATTTATGCAGAGTATGATCATGAGCACACCATTTGGAAAGCTATGACGAGGAGAAATCTCATTTAAATCCCTAGTTGAAGAAAATCCCCCATCCCTTAATATGAAAAAGAAACAAATGAAATAGAAATGGTAGTGGAAATTTGCTAAAGAGAGGAACTACTTTATCAAACTTATGACGGCCACTATGCTACTCTCAATACAAAATGCAAGCTGTTGTTCGCGAAGAAGCATTTTATCATATTGCCAAAACTTTCATTAACTCACCACAAATCTAGTAAGAAAAGTATCTATGTTTATCTCAAAAACCATAATAACAAAGAACAACGAATTAAGCAGGATCAGCATTGTCACCACTAACTATTATATAATACTCTACAATTGTCCAAGACCTTAATGACACTGAATTTATTCCAGAACTCAAAATCCTAATTATAAGCCGTAAGCAAAAAGAGAGAGAATGGTCCTAAATAATTGAGATAAAAAGGGAAATAATGACCTCGTAGAGGCTCATCTGATTCATATCCTGTTTCTGCTCCTCTTCCTCAATTTCCTCCTCGCGAGAAACCCTAGATTTCTTCGATTTCCCCATTTCCGAAAGAGAATGAAATCAAAGAAATGTTGCAGCCTTTGTGAGCGTTACCGTAAGGTTCCTTCTTTACACTTTTTATGTGATGAGTGACTCGTATTACCATTTATCAAGGTTTGGGGTTTTCTCTTTTTCGTTCCCGCGGAAGTGACCAATTTTCCCGCCGTGTCAAACTAGATTTATTTTCCCCAAATGCGTGATAATACTATTGTTACGTACAGTGAACAAAATCATGCTTTACCCAATCAAATTGGGTTTCGTCGTCGTGTTATACAAGTTACAAGTCCTAAAAAGTCATCATTTATATAAGTGACTATTAACTTTTAACCTAAAAGGATTAACATTTTTATTATATTTAAATTTAAATTTAAATATTTTGATAAATTTTTAAAAACTTTTAACATTTCACAATCATTTAATTTAAATTCTCTTAAATATATGTAGCATTTTTGTGTGAGTCCCTTACTGGATATGGGATTGGAGAACCAATTGCAATTAGGAGTTATAAAAAAAATGGCTTATAAAAGGGGAAGGTGTTCCTATGAAAATATAGAAAAGTTCGTTCAATTTAAACTCATTGTCAAATTAAGTTATAGTAGTTCGATAAAGAATCTTTGTTTCCATCTACTCCCAAGATTCTCATTGGAATTCCACTATAGTTCTCCTTTTAAGATAAATAATATCCTTTGTACAATCTTTCTCAACGAAGAAGAAAGCCTCTTACAATCTTCTTCTAAGATGAATAGAAACCTTAATCTCACTTATGTAACCTTCAAATATAATGATATGTTGCCCCTAACCAAATACTACAACTCAACATACCTTACTTTATGACTTGATAACTCCAAAATAACTCACTGATACAAATATGACATAATAATGCTCAAATGATCAAAACTTTTTTTGAAATGTGCATATACAACACCTAAAACCTTCTTGATGCAAAAAACAGTAAGAAAATACTTATTTATAGTATTTTGTGACCCAAAATAATGGTTAGAGCTGAGAACTAATAGTTACAATACTTATGTTCGATGCCCTAGTTCATCAATATAGTATAATGGTCGACCAGTATCCATTTATAACATTAGATTCATTAGCCATTGAGCATCGGTTGACTAGTAACCTATACTAGTTGAACAATATGACAAATTAATCAACCAATGTTATAGGAAACTCTCAATATTTTAAATTTAATAACTTTAACCTATATTGGTTGACTAATAACCTAAATAGGTTGACCAATCAACCCAAAAGCATGATTTTTAACAACTTCAAATACTCAAAATCAATATGTTTAACCCAAATATGATTAAATCACTTCTCAAAATGTTACCTAAAGATAATTTGAAAAATAAAGAGGCCTTTTATATTAAGATCAAAAGCTTTAATGCCTCATGACGAATGTAAAGTCTTATGAAATTAAGTAAGATGAAATGATTATGCATGATGAGCTTTTTAGATCATCAAATTAACAAAGTGAGCTTATAAATAATACGTAAAATGTTCAATGACATTGAAGAGCCTTTGCCTTCTTTTGTTCTTGTTTTTGTTTTGATTCTTTATTTCATTAGTTGAAAACTTTAACTTCATACACTATCTTCTTGAGTTTATGACTTCATTTTGTTTTAATATCACTTTTCATCAAAATGATAAGCACATTAGTAGTAATTATGTTTTGTTATTATTAACATATCAACTGAAACCTCCCTTAGTTTAATAATCTCCCTCTTTTTGATGATGTTAAAGCACTTATGATATTAGAGAATAATAATAATAAAGTTGAGTATACAAATAAACGTCAAGATAATGATTAGCTCCCCCTTAATCATGCATAAAACATAATTCAATATAAAGAGCATAATTTAATATCAAGAACATAAGAGACATTCAAAATCTCAAAAATATCGTTTACTCAAGCATATCATATAAAGTGCAAGAAATATAAAAATGAAAAAACTATCACTCCTCGTAATCTTATCACTCCCATCTAATATCACAAACATTCTTCCCCTTTCTGAAATCATCAAAAATAAATTTATTAACTAAAAATTCATAATATAAAGCATCATGCATTAACCTAAGTTAGTAAACAATGAAAACATATTTGATTAAGATTGATAAAGCTTCTTCACTAAAAAGTGCTATTAAATAGTAAGGATGTTTTGCAGAAACGTTAATAAATTTGGAATGAAAAATAAAACAATAACAAGAACACCGAGATTTTTATACTGGTTCGGCAATGCCTATGTCCAGTTTGGAGACGACTGAGTATTTCAATATAATCAATGAGAACATACAATAGTGTTTATCACTCAATTTCCCAAAGACTCAAAATTAACCCAAGCTCACACACTCCTACTAAGAAGAAAAAAACTGAAAAAAATACAAAACCAAAGACAATTTGAGAGAATTTCTATCTCTCTCTCGAATAACTCCTTGCTATTTTCTCTCTCTTGGTGCAACTCTTTCTCTCCTTTTCTCTCTCCCTCTAGGCTCTCTTAAATTTTTCTGCTCTCCTTTCTCTACTGCTGCTGCTTCTCTTATACAAAGAAGCCAATGGGTTATAGCTGGCTAATACATGCATCCACCGAAAGCCATCGAAATAGCCACCATTTTTGACTTGTTGTGTTGGTTTCTATTTTTGACTTGTTGGGTTTAAGACAATAATCAACAATCTCCACATTGGCTCAAACCTTCGAAGTGAAACTCCCAATGGTCATCTCCTAATCCCCTATGGGGCAATCAACAAATTTTACAAATGCCAGTCAAGTCTAAGCAATGCTTAAACTTGAGTAACGAAACTGGTTATGTCAATATATCAGCAGGATTGTCAGTGGTCCCAATCTTCTGAAGAAGAATATCTCCCTCATCAATAATTTCACGAACAAAATGGAACCTCACATCAATGTGTTTTGTACGTGAATGATGAACTTGATTCTTTGCTAAATGAATAGCACTCTAACCGTCGCAATGAGCATCCACATGGTCCTGTTGGACCCTAAATCATCAAGCAACCTTTGAAACCAGATAGCTTCTTTAATAACTTATGTTACTGCTATGTATTCTGCCTCAGTAGTCGACAAAGCAACTGTAGATTGCAAGGTTGACCTCCAACTCACTAGACCTCCAGCAAAAGTGAATACAAAACCTGTAGTGGACCTACGCTTGTCCAAATCACTTGCATAATCAGAATTCACATATCCAACAACACATTGACCAGTAACTTCATCTTGCTAAAACAATAAACCAACATCTACAGTACCCATAATATACCGTAAAATCCATTTCACAGCTTATCAATGCCCTTTTCCTGGATTATGCATATATCTATTGACAATACTAACAACTTGTGAAATATCAGGCCTAGTACACACCATAGCATACATCAAACTACCAATAACACTTGCATATGGAATTTGAGTCATGTAATGACTCTCCTCATCTATGTTAGGAGATATAGAAGCACTAAGTTTGAAATGAGGAGCAAGAGGTATACTAACCAGTTTTGAATTTTCATTCATCCCAAAACTTTGTAGTACCTTTTTCAAATACTGCCTCTGACACAGACCAATCTTCTCTTTTGCTCTATCTCTTTCAATTTCCATACCTAGTATCTTCTGAGCTTCTCCCAAGTCCTTCATCTCAAATTCATTAGTCAGTTGAGTCTTCAATTTTTCAATCTCCACTTTGCTTTTACATGCTATAAGCATATCATTAACATATAAAAGCAGATAAATAAAGGTTCCATCTTGTAGCTTGTGAAAGTATACACAATGGTCATAGTGACTTCTTGTGTACTTCTGCACCATCATAAACCTAATAAATCGCTTGTACCATTTTCTTGGAGACTGCTTTAAACCATACAATGATTTTTGCAATTTGCAAACCCAATTTTCATTGCCAGCAACTACAAACCCTTTTGGCTGAGACGTAAAAATATCTTCCTCCAAATCACCATTTAAGAACGTCATCTTGATATCAAATTGAGCCAACTCAAGGTCAAACTGCATAACCAAAGCCAACAAAATATGAATAGAAGAATGTTTTACTAAAGGAGAGAATACCTCGTTGTAGTCAATGCCTTCCTTCTGAGCATAGCCTTTAGCTACTAATCTGGCTTTAAATCTTATATTGTCTTTTCCCAAAGATTCCACCTTCTTGTCTTCTTAGCATATACCCATTTACAACCAATTTCTTTCTTCCCTTTTGGTAACTGAACCAGCTTCCAAGTCTCATTTCTATGTAGAGATTTCATCTCCTCGTTTATACCTTTCTTCCACTCCATGCTCTCTGAACTCCTGACATCTTCTTTATAGGTGGATGGAATATCATCTTCAATAATAGGAAGTGCATATGCCACAATATCAGTAAACTGAGCAGGCATTCGAATTTCCCTTCTTGATCTTCTAGTTGCAATAGAATCTTATTGCTGTGGAGGCTCTTGGGTAGATACCTCCTCTTCATTATCCTCGTCCTCGTCATCAGAATCAATTGTAGGACTAGTGTTTGTAACATCAGACCTTACTAGAACAACTGAAGTCTTCAATAACTCCACCTGCTTTGATCTATTCATGGTCTTGGTCGCTTCAATTTCCCCTTCATGCTTGTTCTAATTAACCATAGCAACCTCATCAAAAGTCATATCTCTGCTTACAATAAATTTCTTCTCATCTGGACACCAAAGTCAGTATCCCTACACACCAATGTTAAAGCCCATAAATAGAGCTTTCTTTGCTCTTGGATCTAACTTGCTTTCCCTGACATGATAGTAAGAAGGACAACCAAATATATGTAAATATTTGTAATCAGTGCAAGGTTTACCAAACCATACCTCCATGGGTGTTTTGCCCTCATTCGTAGTAGTAGGCAATTGATTAATAAGATGGCTTGCATAAGTAATTGCCTCAGCCCAAAACATTTTGCCTAATCCGGCAGTAGGCAACATACATCGGACTTTCTCAAGTGAAGTACGACTCATGCACTCCGCCACCCCATTCTGTTGCGGTGTCTCCCTAACTGTGAAGTGCCTCACAATACTCTCATCTTAACAAACTTTCAAAAAAGGATCAGACTTATATTTGCCACCATTGTCTGATCTGAGAGTTTTGATCTTTCGACCACTTTACATTTCAATAATCTTTTTTCACTTTAGGAATATCTTCAAGACTTCATCTTTGTGCTTCATGGTGTACACCCATACTCTTCTAGCGAAGTTATCAATAAAGGAGACAAAATAATGGCTACCTCCCCAAGATGCATTCTTGGAAGGTCCCCAAACATCAGTGTAAACATAATCTAGCATGCCTTTAGTGTGGTGAATAGCAGTGCCTAATTTCACTCTATTTTGCTTACCTAGCACACAGTGGTCATAGAATTCCAATTTACATGCCTTTGCACCTTTTAAGGAGCCTTGCTTCACCAATCTTTGCAACGATTTTTCACCAGTATGGCCAAGACGCATATGCCATAACCTTGTAATGTCTGAGCTATCTGTGTCAGCAGCCTCTGTGACAACTGCTCCACCAATGACTGTACTCCTCTGCAAGAAATACAAGTTATTTTGTCTTATACCTTTCATCATCACTAGTGCCTCGTACATAGCTTTAAGAACTCCACCCACTATAGTGATCTTGATACCTTTGGATTCCAATGCTCCCAATGAGATAAGATTCTTTTTCATATCCGGTACATACTGAACATCACTTAATTCTCTGACTGTTCTATCATGCATCTTCAAAGAGATTTTGCCTATCCCTTGTGTTTTGTAGGCATTATGATTTCCAATAAAAATAACTCCTCCATCTAGCTCCTAAAAGCTAGAGAACCATTCCCAAATAGGACACTTATGATAGGTGCAACCTAAATCCAAAATCCACTCCTTGGAGTGACAATCAGCAGATGAACTAACCTAAGCAAACTCGAAATCATCATCTCCAGATTTTGCAACATTTGCTACAGAACCCACTGTCTCCTTCGCTTTGTTCTTCAATTTGGGGCAGTCTTTCTTCCAATGACCCTTTTGACGACAAAAGGCACTTTCATCTTTAGCAGGAAACTTCCCTCGTGATTTTGAACGAGATTTTCCCTGCTTCCCATGTTTTCTTTCCTCTGTTCATCCCCTTGTAGTGAGTGGCTCAGTTTATGAATTGTGAGTCTTCTATTCCTTCCTACAACACTCATGATTCACCAATGCCTGTAGAAACCTCATCAAATTTCACCTAAGATTTTCCATACAACAAAGTAGTTGTTAAATGATCATAATCATTAGGCAATAAATTTAACAAACATAGTGCCTTATCCTCGTCAGGAATTTTCACATCGAGATTTGCTAAGTCAGCAAGTATTTTATTATAATAATTTAGGTGTTTGTGCATAGAAAGACCAGGACGATACTGAAATCGGAAGTTGCTTCTTCAAGAAGAGCTTATTTTTTGCTCTCTTGGTCATTTACTTTTCTTCCAATTTCTTCCATAACTTCTTAGCAGAAGTTTCCTTCATATATAGGTATTTTGGCTCCTTATCAAGGAATGATCGAATAGAGGCACAAGCATGGAGATTAATTTGCATCCATTGCTTGTCATCCATATCTTCGGGTTTATCTTTTAGAACCATGTCCAACTCTTATTGATACAGCACATCCATAACTTCACATTGCCACATACCAAAATTATTAAATCCATTGAATTTATCAACCTCTAACCTTGTAGTAGCGATTGGATGTCTAGTGGATGTAGGTGTTGACGATGACGATATCTACTCCCTCTTAATGTATTCGTCTTTATCTCCAGCCATCTACTTTTCATTATTCACAAATATGTATTATTAACGGTCACTATTCACACCCATCGTAGCTCTGACACTATTCACAGCATTGTAGCACCGCACTGTTCACGGGACTGTAGCACCGCACTGTTCACGGACTATAGCACCAACACTATTCATAGGGATTGTAGCACAAACATAGTTCACAACTGTAGCACCGACGCTATTCTTGGGTACTGTAGCACCGATACTGTAGCTCCACTAGATTTTCACTCCTACAACACCCCAGTCGAAAAAACTGGAGCTCTGATACCACTTGTTGTGCGGAAACGTTAATCAATTTGGAGTGAAAAAAATAGTATCAAGAATACCAAGATTTTTATACTGGTTCGGCAATGCCTACGTCCAGTTTAGAGACAACTGAGTATTTCACTATAGTCAATGAGAACATACAATAGTTTTTATCATTCAATTTCCTAAAGACCCAAAATTAACCCAAGCTCACACACTCCTACTAAGAAGAGAAAAAATGAAAAAAATAAAAAACCAAAGACAATTTGAGAGAATTTCTATCTCTCTCTCGAATAGCTCCTTGCTATTTTCTCTCTCTTGGTGCAACTCTTTCTCTCCTTTTCTCTCTCCCTCTAGGCTCTCTTAGATTTTTCTGCTCTCCTCTCTCTGCTACTGCTGCTTCTCTTATACAGAGAAGCCAATGGGTCATAGATGGCTAATAGATGCATCCACCGAAAGCCATCGAAATAGCCACCATTTTTGACTTATTATGTTGGTTTCTATTTTTGACTTATTGGGTTTGAGACAATAATCAACAAAGGAGTCAAAATAAAATGTCAATTTTGATAATAACATCCCTAATTATTTCTAATTTGAATAGTCTCCTATTTTAGTATTATTAAGTTGGATGATTTAATTAAATCACTAAGGCCAGTTTTACATAATTATAGGTTAGAATTGTAACTAATAAAAGCATAATTGAATTTCCAAAAATTGATTTCATAAAGGATGTATAATTATGAAATTTCGTTAGGAGCATTATTGTGTTTTAAAATGCTCTCTCTCTGACTTTACTCTGCTTGATACTACCTCTTTAACCTTTAGCTTTTTGATGTAGCGTATCATAACACTACTCAAAATAATTAGACCTATAACTATAACAGTGGTGAGTCTAGGTTAATCCCATAAAGAGTATGTGTAAAGCTTTTGAAATGGAACCAATTAGTGTGGTTATAGGGGGATTGGTTTGGTTTTCAAATAAGAAATTAAAATGAAACTAAACTAATGAAAACAAATTAAAGAAAACATTCTAAAAATGATGAAAGTGATGAATTAGTTAGGGGCCCAGTCATTGGTTCAATCTTAGCCTACACATAATTAAACATATTTCATTGAATTGTTGTTCTCATACCTCTCATAGTAACAATTAGTCGTACTTTAACAATAAGCTTTGTTAACCCTAGCTTTACCTTAGTTCATCTTTAATTAAGAAAAACTTGTTAATTAAACTTTGCTATCGAACAACCTAGAACAAGCTCTCTAGATTTAATTGGATAGCTGATAAGTGTAAATTACATCATGCTTTATGGCTTAGTTTGATATGTATTTAATTATTAATTCAATCGTTTAGTATGTGTTTAGGTTAGAAATGTTAGTTTGTAAATTATTTATGTTTTAAGTCTTTAACGGGTTGGTACAAGTCTTTGAGCTTAATTATTATATATTTGAGGTACTTTGATGTGTTTATTACTGTTTTAGGATCAACATCAAAGAACGAAGAAGTTTCGAAGATATTCGAGTCGAAACAACAACCCATAATCGTGGCACAATGGGCCATGATTGTGATAGAAGCAGTGGAGTTAGCCCACAATCATGATCTACATGCCGTGATCGTAACAGAAGGCTCAGATCGTGGCCTACGTCTGGCAAGCGCGTAGAATTAAAAACGTCAAGTTTCGAGGGATTTTTCAAATTTTTGGAGCTTGAAAAAATTCTAGGGCTACTCAGAACAAAAAAGTTATTTAAAGAATAGGGCAAAAAGGCAGAGGGAACTTTTGAATTAGCCACTTTTAGAGAAGCCCTAAAGAGAATTATCGAGAGATAGAGAAAGAGAAGGAAGAGAGAAGAGGAGAAGAAGCCGACTCGACGTACTTCCCGGATTTGGAGTTTGCCAATGTTATTACCTTCTGTCATCCGTTCAATTCGTACTTCATGCTATTTTTCGTTTTATTATTGTATATAATTGGAATGAAAATTGATGATGGGATCTTTGGATGTTGATATTGCTTCTATACTCACCTTCGAGGTTTTATCTTTGATTTAATGAAGTATGATTGTTTATGCATTATTTGGATTTATTGTGATTTAATTTTGGACGTGCATAATTCGATAATAAATTGAGAGGGCGAATTGAGCAAAACATAATTAAATTAGGCTAATGATAGTTCGGTGATTTAATAGAATGAGAATTAAATCAAATCGGTAAATTGTTCGAAGAGAGATCTTGCATAGGTTTCTGATAGTTTATTGGACAACTTTAGATCTAATTAAGGTTTTGGATAGGTTGTTAATTGAGAAATTGGAACTTCATAATCTGATTAGAGTTTATAATTTAGGGTTAAAGGTTATAACTTGAGAGAGAGTAATCAACCCTAGGATCGTCTAGAACCAATAATCCAGTAATTCATAATCAATTAGGTTAGAGTTAAAGATTAGTAAAATCCTCTTTCTCTCAATTGTTAATTCCTTAGGTTAATTCTTGAGTGTGTGTTGTAGCTACTAAATTGTTAATATTCTAGTGATTGATTTTTAAATTGATTTGCTCGATTGAATTGAATTCTCATTTTAGTTTTGTTATATTTTGAATTTATGCGAATTATTCTAGCCTTAGATTTTAGGATTAGATTAACCCTCCTTATGGGATTGACACCTTAGGTATTATGCAAATGACCCGTTAACTTTCAAATTATCGAAGTTAATTAATTAAAACTTACACATATCAAAACAACCCGATCAAGCTTTTGGTATGGTTGCTTGGGAGGTGATTAGTTTAGTTCTTTGGTTTAAAGCTTTTTCACCATCTATTGTGTTAAGCAAAACTGGGCATAAAGTAAACGAAAGATCAACATGGATACCACCGAACAACAATAGGGAATCTCAAGAGTTGAATACTAAGAAAAGATAAAAAGAACAATCATGGAGGATGTATATTATAGGGAGCAAAGGACTTTTGTGGATTTCAATGACCCCTAATTTAGTTAGGGAAATCATCATCCTTATATGAACCCATAGGCTTCGGGGTGGCAAAACCACCTAGATTTCTATTCGTCCAATAATGTAAGTACTTATATGGGACATCAAGACCTATTTCAATTTTAGCAAGATGAGTCCAATTTATAGGATTCCAAATTGGACAAAATTATAACTAAGCTAACAGACATTGAAGATACCTAGAAGAGACTGGAAAAGAAATTTGATCGAGTAACAAAAAAATATGCCTCTTCTATTCACAACTTGAAGATTCAAGTAAGATAACTTTCTCATGAATTTTGTAAGAGAATTGTGGAAGACTATCTAAGCAATATGGAATTACATACATGAGAGCAATATTAACCTATCATACTTAGAAATAGGGAAGAACAAGAAGAACCAGTGGAAGACCAAGCTGAACCCTATCTTGTAGAAGACCAAGATATGAGGAAAGAGGATGGAGAAAAGAATGCCAAATCTCTATATTATCCACTAGTTCTTGATATATCATACTTGAACATCAAAAACCTTGGGTAGATGTCCATGAAGAGAACCTCATCATTCGGATTACTGATGACCAAGTATCATTCAACATGAATGATGTATTAAAGAATCCAGAGGAGGGAGACCAAGTCAGAAAAATTAATGTGCTCGAATCTTTGAAGGAATAAGAGGAAAAAGAAATGACAACAAACATTAGGATTGAAGAAGCTATGGAAGTCTCTGTTCAAGAAGCTAAAGAAGAAGAGAAGATTAGGATAAATGAGGAAGACCAAAAATAGAATAACTCACCCTCTTGCCACGCAAACTGCTGGATTCCATGGAAGATTCAGGGAGTTTTATTATTCTCTATTTTATTGACAATTCACTTGAAAAAAGGACATTACTAAGCTTAATTGGTTTTCATAATTTTATCAATATCGTCTTTCTAACCATTTTGCAATTTGTAGATTACTTACAAGCTATAAAACTAATGTTTAATGAAAAGGTTGGAAGCAAGATGCTCATAGTTGATCTCGACTGAGCTTCCAATGACATAAGGTCAAGTAATTACCATAAATTAGCACGTTTAGTAGTTAGGTTTAAATTGTTGTGTATTTATATTTGTTTAAATTTTCAAAAATAAATTCTTAATGATTGGGAATGTTTTGGAGTGCTAACTCTCTTACTCTTTTTAAAAAAATTATAAGATAGGGTAACAATCTTGGGCATCAAGCGCATTTGGTCTCCACCTCTGACACATCACCACCCCAGTCACCTTGATGGTTTCGTGTTCTAACCCTTTCCTTTTCATTTTTATTAGTATTTTGTTCTTTTAACTTTTGCATATTTTTTTCATTCCCCCTTTTTTGCTTGTATGCATCCTTCTTATATTGAGGAAATGTGTTGTTCAAGTGTGAGGAGGGTTATATGTTTTACTTTGATTGTGAATTTTGCATATTGTATGATTGTTTGTTTAGGTTGCATATTATGAATTGTGTGAATGTGTCAATGACATAGATGGATTGAAATTGATTCAATTTTGGATATAATTTATTAGGTTGTGAAGAGTCATTAACTCACAAAATAGTCTTTGGCTAAATATGCATGTTAATTAGGATTTAATGTCAGTTTATCACCCTATAAGTTCACATTCATTAATAATTTTAGGTCTTTCGATTAAGGTAGCTTTGTTAGTATTTTTTTCATGAAAATGAGTAGCTTAAACAACAAGGTAAGAATTAAATAAAAAAAGTGTGTTTGTTAATTTTAACTATCTGCTAGCCTTCAGGTTATGAATAGAACTAGTAGCTAGTTGAGAACGTGATGTAGCTGAGTAATCGGATCGACACGCACTACAAATGCGTGACTTCGCATCAAAAGGCCATAATGACATTGCAACCAAGCAACTTAATAAAAAAATAACTTAGTTGAGTAACTGGATCGATATTCATCACCAATGTTTGCATTCGAGTGAAAAAATAGGTCAATTTTCACAAAAAAAGTAAATAAAAAATGTTTCTAATAAAAACCTACCAAACTTGTAATAGATTGACTTTTCATGAAAACGTGTTTAGTAATAGTTATAGAGTTTGAATGACCAAAGCATTATTAATGTGTGTGTTCAATTAAAAAGGGTAAATAATTTAACACTCGAATTTGGATTAATATGTATATGTAGTTCAAAACCCCTAAACACATATTTTGTTTATTAATGATTTAATATAACTTGAATAATTGTGTTTGAAATTAAATTTGTTTCATGAAGTTAAAGTCATTGTCTCATTACTGCATTATATGTTGTGTGATTTTGTGTGTTTGTTGTTTTGTTTGCTTGAGGACAGTATGGGGATGTTGATAAGTGTGAATTACATCCTGTTTTAGAGCTTAATTTGATATGTATTCAATTGTTAATTCAATCGTTTAGTATGTGCTTGGGTTATAATTGTGTTAGTTTGTGATTTATTTATATTGTAAGTGTTATATGGGTTAGTACAAATCTTTGAGTTTAATTATTATGTTTTCTAGGAACCTTGATTTGTTTGTTAGTATTTTAGGGTTAACATCAAAGAACGGAGAAGTTTCGGAGACACTCGAGCCAAAATAACAACTCATGATCTTAGCATAACAAGCCATGATTGTGACAAAAGTAGTAGAGTTGGCCCACGATCATGACAAAAGCCCAAGGCATGGCCCACAATTGTGATAGAAGGTACAGATGTAGCCTACGATAGTGGTCTGCAACGGGTAGACACGTAGACACTAAAAAATGTCAAGTTTCGAGGGATTTTTTAGACCTTTAGGACCTCGAAAAAATCCTAAGGCAACTCAGAACAAAAAAGGTATTTAAAGAATAAGAAAAAGAGGCTGAGAGAACTTTTGCATCAGCCACTTTTCAAGAAACCTGAGAGAGAATTATCGAGAGATAGAGAAAGAGAAGAAGGAAGGGAAGAGGGAAGATGAGAAGAAGCCGACTTGACGTACTTCCTATATTTAGAGTTTCCTAACGTCACTACCTTTCGTCGTCTGTTCAATTTATATTTCCTGCTATTTTCAGTTTTATTATTGTATATAATTAGAATAACATTTGATGCTAGGATTTTTAGATGTTGATGTTGCTTCTAAACTCACCTTCGGGGTTTTATCTTTGATTTAATGAAATCTGATTATTTATATGTTATTTGGATTTATTATGATTTAATTTTGGATGTGCATAATTTGATAATAAACTGAGAGGGTGAATCGAGTGGAAAATAATTAAATTAGGCTAATGACAATTAGGTGATTTAATAAAATGAGAATTAAATCAAATCAGTAAATTGTGTGAAGAGAGATTTTGCATAGGTTTTCGATAGTTTATTGGACAACTTCATATCTAATCAAGGTTTTGAATAGGTTGCTAATTGAGAAATTGCAACTTCCATTATTTGGTTAGGGTTTATAATTTAGGGTTAATGGTTATAACTCGAGAGAGAGTAATTGACCTTATGATCATTTATAACCAATAATTCAGTAATTCATAATCAATTAGGTTAACATTAAGGATTAGTAAAATCCCCCTTCTCTCAATTGTTAATTTCTTAGGTTAATTCTTGAGTGTGTGTTGCAACTGCTAAATTGTTAATATTCTTGTCATCGATTTTTCAATTGATTTGCTTGATTGAATTGAATTCTCATTTTAGTTATGTTACATTTTGAATTTGTGCGAATTGTTCTGGCCTTAGATTTTAGGATTAGATTATCCCACCTCGTGGGATCAACTGTCACGACCTGAATCACATCAGGCACATGACAACCGCCATATATTCGGGCTAAGGGTACTCATGATACTCTTAACCCGACTATCCAAGGCTAACTAAATGTCTTTAAAAGCATTTAGACAACATAAAAGGTTCACATATAAGGTCATTTACAAACCACAAGACAATCAAGAGTTAATTTACAAAATTTTAAAGTATATCAACATAATCGTGAGCCACTATACAACAAAAGTACAAACTCACAATTTACTTAGAAATTCAAACTCACCAATTTAATCTGCAGGGTTGGAAAGTGGAGGGGGTAAGTACACTACGTACTCAGTAAGCAGAAAAAGACATATATCACAAATAGAACATGGTACACACCAAAACGGTCTAAATAACCTAAGGACGTTTTATGCATCCAACATGTATATAACCACCTATGAAGTGAATATGCATGACATAGAAACACATAGACTTAGTTTATGACTCATCCCATATTGGTTAGGAACCACATAGGCCTAACCTATTAATCACTCTTTCAGTAAACATAGGTTCGAGTCCTAGTATACAAGGGCAAAAAAGTATCATATGTAAAATTAAAACTCATCAAGAAGTCAAATCTTATAATAGGCTAAAATAGTTATGTATGTTGCCACTAGTCGGCCAAATTAGTGTACACACCTACCGAATCTTGGTGTTGGCTTAACTTTCATCTGTGGTGAGTCCATACTATAATTGACAAGAATGTCATGAACTTAGGTGAAGACCTCGTCGGTGACTAGACCTCTAAATGTTCAATTACCCACAAGTCTTGTAGAATGGTGTTGTTACAAGGACTCGCCTTTTATGTACTAGCATCAAGGGTATGGAGGTTGCTTAATACGTTATGCTTACCACACGATTGGCCAATCGTTTCCTCACCGATTATAAAATAATCATATACAAATATTAAGCACAAAAAAATCAAGTAAGGTACTATACCTTTATTTATCGTTCCAACCGATAAAATGAAACCTTGTCATAGCTCTAAGCCAAAAGAGAATATATACATGTAGCATACGTGACTTGGTTATGCATATGTAAGTTTCCAAACATTTTTCATGCAGTGAAAGTCATCTTTTGCACTCCAAGTGCAAAGTTATTCAAAAATGTAGTTTCAAAAAGTCAAACATTATCCTTTATACTTCGATTGTAAGTTTGTTGAAAATAATATCATTCCTCAAAATATGAAATAAAAAAATCAGTTTCATTCCAAGTGTAAGGAGTTATTCAAAACAATGTCATTTATTAAATACATAAGTATACTAGCATTTATTTGAGAATCAATTCTACCATGCATTAACTAGGTTCAAAATTCACATCAAGTCATTATGCATGTCTTTGGTTGTCCTAGTCCCCTTTGATAGATATGTTTTTCCCAACTCACCTTAAAAGAAGGTGTACACCCTTTTGACTTTAACAATCATTAGTATGAGCTCCTTGATTCACAACTCCTGAGCCTTTATACATACAAATGCGATACTTAAACATATATCTCATAGTTATACATCATCACATAAGTGTATAAAACACAATATCACAATTTTTAAGTTATAGGATTCGACCATGAAGCTTCTCACATGGTTACTTCCCTTATTATTCACATAAGCTTTCTTTTGCATATTGCAAGGCATTTAATGCCTTTGATCCAATACTTACACCTTTCAAAGCATAATTAAGCACATTTTTATCCAAGCACATTAGGTCACTACTTATCAACCTAAGCAAAAAATCAAGTTTACTTTAAGTATACATGAAAGCCTCTTTCCAATGCATACCATTACAATCCTTAAATCCTAAGCCAAATTTACTTGGGCATTTTTTAAGCACCTAAAGGCATAAACTTGAAAGTCTCCTTCTAATGTACTTCTTCCTCATTTATCATCATCAATTCACATTATACATACACAATTAACGTCATAGAATTCGTTTAAACCATCCATTTCACAAGATATTCAAAATTTCACCAATTTTCACCAAAGAGAAGGCATTTCAGTTTTGGCTTAAAGAAGCTTCTCCATGATGCATTTCATTCATCCGTACCATATCTCATGCATATTCAAGCATGGAGAACAACATATCTTAACACCAAATTTAAAATCATAATGTAGAGAGAGATGAACCAAAATTTACCTAAACTTTCCTTTGGTGATATCTTAAAATTCTTTGAGAATTTCTCAAATATAATGATAGATTTGAGTTCCTTGACCCTAAATTAATGTATAACACCTTGGTTTGGGTTGGATAATGAAAAGAATGGTGGAAATTTGATGATGACCAAAAGTTCTGCTTCTTCTCTTCTCTTCTCCTTTCTTCTCCTTTCTTTTAATTAAAAACAAAGTGTTTTTAGTGTTTTATGGTGGGATGCATGACCACACAAGGAAATGGGTCTAGAATTTTGACTCTTCTTTAACCAAACATGGTGAATTTACCTTTTAGTCCTTAGTTTATGTGAAATTACCATTATACCCTTAAAACTTTTCCTAAATGTGCAATTAAGCCTAAGATTTGAGAATGACCAAAGTTTTTATTTTCATTTTGGTCCTGGACTTTTGAACATTGTAATTAAGCCCTTTAACTTTATAAAATTACATATTGGTCCTCCAAGAATTGAAAAATTACATTTAAGTCTGTTAACTTTTAACAAATTGTAAATAAGCCTTTATATACATCAACTTTTCAAATTAAGCTTTCTAAGTGTCCATAAATCATATCTAATAACCTCTAAGGCATCAAAACACATTTAACTCGACCACCCTTGTCATATCCATCCGATGGACTTGGTTTTACACATTTAGAAGCTTATATGTCAGAAATTTCTAAGATTTTGCATTCCGATGAACTCTAAGTTCATGTTAGGGCATATAACATTATATATCACTAACATATATATTTGACATTACATTGACACCTTAGGTGCTACGCGAATGATCTCTGCATTTACTGATTATCGAGGTTAATTAATTAAAACTTACACATATCAAAACAACCTGATCAATAGCCGTATTATGAGTTAGGTGTGTTAGGAAAACAAATTAATCAAGGCAATAACCACACAAGCTTGGGTCATTTAACCTAGGTATTGTTATCCCTAATGATTTGAAACCATTAGTAACTATAAATGAATTTCAACATAATAATTATGAATTATATTAAAGAATTTAGCAGTGGGTTCTTAAACAAAAACAATCAAATAGAGCATTCAATCATTCTTACACAACACCCAAACATTATACATGGGTTAATATAATCAATCCTTAAGAGAAAGAACAACAAATAATGAGAGAAATGCTTAATTAGGTTCTTAGGCATTGATATCACCTCCGAACTGGGTTGAGAAAGCTTAGTCCTCCATGGGTCTCCAAAGGATGAAAACCTTGCCCCTCTGTCTCCTCCCAAACCCCTATAACGATTCGTCAAATCTTTAATAATGTTTCTACCTTCAAAAACGATTTATATCAAAATGTAGGGTTTTCGGGTGAGCTAGCAACATGTCATAGGCGTGAATTGGTGTGTTTGGCAACATGTCATAAGCGTGACTTGATATGTCATGTCCATGAGACATTTTTCATGGGCATGATAACACTCTCACACCCATGACAAATTTGTCATAGGCGTGAGAGCACTTCACGGCCATGAGATGATTTCAAGCTATGACTTATTCTATTCTTCATTCCTTTTGGCAATCTCTTGTCTCCTCTTGCTCTAATTCTTCGTTTTCTTACTCTATGAAGATAAGTGAGTTTGAATCTCAAGAACACGACTCAAATATTTTGGTTACAAGTCACTTTAACTTTTTGTTTTGAATTGTTCCTAAAATCAAATATGAAACAAAGTGAGTATCTTAAGCATTTTAAAGCATTAACTACTAAGTGTCATGGATTAAATGTATTAATAATTAAGCACATATCATAGATGGAAAACATTTACTCATTTCCCATATTTCCTAAGAATACATAATCATAAGAAAAGATGAACAACATTCAAAAACTATAGCAAGAACTTAATATTCAATACTTCTACTCATGATCAATTAACATTCATCACCTTTAGAAACTGAGCAATCTAGAGGAAGACTTGGACAAAAATGTGTTTAAATAAGATATATTCATCGGTACACTCAAATACCATTCATGATCATAACATTCTATAACTTTGCAAATAATTTCATTTCTCCACCACCAAGGTTCACATGCATAATCATGAATCAAAGGAACTTTTAGGATGTAAAGTGGGAAAGGGTAACATGAGATGTATTTAGATAGTGTAGAATAAAAGCCATCAAAGCTATTGAAATAAGAAAAAGATTTAATATGCCATCAAGTGCAAAAACCAACATTCAGTTACATTATGTACATCATCTTTGATGAATGCAAAAACTATGTTTCATATCTCAAATCCAAGCTCTCACACTACAAACTACTTGAAGTATAAATCACCTAGAAGAATACTAATAAAAATTGAAGTTAATAATACATTTAAATATAAGTAGTGATCCTTCCAAAATAACTTCTACCTCATATACAACGTATTTAAATCACCCATTTAATACAAATTTAGGAGCAGAAATCAATCATGAATAAGTTTTCAAAAAAATTGCACTTTCTCTTTGATATTATTGTTTAAAAATATTTTTTCTTTGTCCTTTTCTTTTTTTCTTTTTTTCCTTTTTACAATTAAAAATTGAAAAAAGATACATCAACCTTATAATCTGTTTACAAGACATAAAATGGCATTTCAGTGATTATAACTAACCCACATATGTGCACACTCCTATAGTTATACTCTTGTGCATCCACAATGATCAACAACCAACAAATGCTCCACTAGCTCTCTTAGGTAGGACATTTTGTTAGGTTTAAAGCATGAAATGTGGGGTAGGCTATATGGCTAATGTAGTTTATAAAAAGAAAAGAATGCCTATATCATTTTCATATTAATGGATGTGATAAAAATATGGTCTTGAATAAAAAAATAAAGTAAAGTCAGTATGTATATGTTATGAAGGTCACACATAAACAAAAGACAATGAGAATGATATGAATGTGTCAATCTATAAAGGCTCAAAATCTTATTGGCTTTTTTCTACCACTAGTTACCACTGTTTTAAAGATAATGCATATTGACCAATTACAAAAGCAAAAGCAAATGCTAAAGTTGTCATCTAATTTTTCTAATAATTTCATTCTCTAATCATGATTATATAATCCTAGAAGCCATAGAAAAAGAAAAAAATTTGTTTGTCTATTTTTGATTGAAAACTTAAAGACACATACTGAACAAACAAACTTAAAAACACATATGCATGTAAGAAACAAATATGAAACTATAAAGGAAAGAAATGAACTTCCCTTAGGTTGCCTCACAAGCAGTGCCTTTGTTCATTGTTGTTAGCTCAACTCCTTGTTTTCCTCATCACTTGACAAAATTGTTATCTTTAGATGTCACATGTGCTTCCTCCACTCGAGGTTGTTCCGAATAAAGTTTAAGTTGATGACCTCTAATTTTCAGTATATTCCCTATCTTCAGAATCTCAATCTTTAATAAGTATTCGTACTCTTAGAATATCTCAAATTCCTCTTCACCTTTTTCCTCCTCTTTTGATTTCTCCAATTTGCTATGTAAAGGTGAAGGGATAATATTAACAACAATAAGGGACTCAACATTTATCTCTAATCTAAATGAAATTATATTTTCTACTTTGAGCTCTTTCTCAATTTCTTCTTCACAAGCAATCCCTTGAGTATTTCTCTTAAGATTCTCAAGCTTCTCTTCACTTTGTAAAATCTTTACACTAACATCCCTTGGGTACTCCTCAGGTTGAGATGATTGCATTTCTTTGCATTATGATGCTGGGCACTTGATGGCCTCCATTATTTGACCAACCTGGCTTGCCAAGTTTGGGATTATGGAACTTATATCCTACTAAATTTGCAACACAAACATTAACTAATTCTCCTAAAGATGTACCTGAGTTTTGTTGCCACTCTAAATTTTGGACATTAAACCTTGTATCCTGCCAAAATTGCCTTTCCTCCTACTGAAATTGCAAAATGTTAGCAGCAATAAAATTAACTAATTATTATAAAGATGGACCTGAGTCATAATAAGAAGCTTCTAGTTTATTTGGGAATTGTTATACGTCCTGTAAACTATCATGGAAGTAATTTTGTTAGCTATACCATCCATAACAAAAGTTTATATGATCATTACAAAGTTGGTTATAAGATTCCGTCCATTAATTTTTTTAACACACAAATACTAAAAAAAATGTAAAAAGATCATTAAAAAACGAAAACAAACTAGCTATAAACAAATATATACAAAACATCAATTAAAATAAAGAATAAAAATTAAAGCAACACACTCCGCGACAACGACGTCAAAATTGATGTAGCTTGTTATAACACTACTTAAAATAACTAGACATACAACTACAACAATGGTGAGTCTAGGTCAATTCTACAAAGAGTGTGTATAAAGCTTTTGAAATGAAATTAATCAGAGTTTAGGTTATAGAGGTTTTGGTTTGGTTTTCAAATAAGATATTAAAATGAAATTAAACTAATGAAAACAAATTAAATAAAACATTCTAAAAATGATGAAAATAATGAATTTGTTAAGGACCTGGTCGTTAGTTCAATCTCGACCTATACACAATTAAACATATTTCATTGAATTTTTGTTCTGATACCTCTCCTAGTAACTATGAATCATAGTTTAACAATAAGTTTTATTAACCCCAGTTTTCCCTTATGTCGTGTTTAATTAAAAAGAGTTCCTTAATTAAACCTAGTTATTGAACAACCTAGACCAAGCTCTCTAGATTTAATTAGACAGTGGCATTACAAGTTAGGAAAATAGATTAACTAAGGCACGACCATACAAGATTGGGTCATTTAACTTAGGTTATGTTATCCTTAGTGATTCGAAACCATTATCAGCTGCAACAAATCTCAACATAACAATTTCGAATTATGTTAAAGATTCTAGTAATGGGTTCTTACATTAAAACAATCAGAAAATCATCCAATCACTCTTACACAACACCTAAACATTAAACATAGGACAACATGACCAATCCTTGAGAGAAAGAACAACAAATAATGAGAGAAATGCTTAACTAGGTTCTTCAACATCAATATTACCTCTGAACCTAGTCGAGAAAGGTTAGCCCTCCGTAGGTATCCAAAGGATGAAAGCTTTGGCCCTCTATCACCTTTTTAAAACCTTGGAATGATTCCTCAAACCTTTTATAATTTTTTTTCCATCAAATCGATGTTTTTATACTAAAAAATAAGGATTTTGGGTTAGCTGGCAACATGTAATAGGCGTGACTTGGTGTGTCTGGCAACGTGTAATGGGTGTGACTTAGTGTGTCATGCCCATAACATATTTTTCATGGTTGTGACAACACTCTCACGCCCATGACAAATTTGTCATAGGTATGAGAGCACTCTCACATCTATGACTTATTTGTCATGGCCGTGAGATGCTTCTCAGGTTATGACTTATGTTATTCTTTATTCCTTTTGGCATTTTTCTTATCTCCTCTTACTCTAATCCTTCTTCTTCTTGCTTTATGAAGACAAGTGAGTGTGAATCTTAAGAAGATGACTCAAATATTGTGTTTTCTACTCACTTTAGCTCTTTCTCTTTTGATATGTACTTAAAATCAAATATGAACTAAAGTGAGTATCTTAAGCATTTTAAAGCATTAATCACTAAGCGCCATCGATTAAATGTATTAATAATTGAGCACATATCACTTTCCTTTTTTGGTCTTAAATTTTTTCTGCCCCTCGCTGTTGGAACTTATGCAAAGTTGATAGTCACCTCTTCAGCTGGGGTTTCAACCCAACTAGCCAGTCTTTGTTGGGCCTATTGACGACCATAGAGAAAGGGGAGTCCTCCTTCACACTTGGGGGCTTCCCTACACTCACGTAAGAGTCCCTCCTCTCTAAAACTCATGAATCTCTAAAGTAAAATAGTTTAGACATGGTTTAAACTCGTATCAACAATACTAAGCCTTCCCCCATTAGTTTATGGAAGAAAAAGCTCCTCACTTGCCAGAAAAAGAAAGGCTCTTTAAAGCATTTTACAAGTGTATTGAAAGAAGGCATCATCTACCTGCCTGTGGAGCTTTTGAAAGCTGGACAAGTTTGGTCCACTACTTTAATTGGCTTTTTTTAGAATAAGAGGCCAACTTACCTTGTTATTAACACGTGAGTTAAATCTAGGTAGCCTTCTAAAGGCTTAGAAAAAGTCTTGTTGTGTGAAGATGGCTTCTTCTTGTTCTAGTTTTCCGTTGAAAGCTAGTTGAATGATATTCTTGAGAATGGCCTTTGGCATGTCGAAGATCAACCAATTTTTATATAGAAATGGCAAACTGGAATGGAGATGGACCATAGTAAGATCTATACTTTTCCACTGTGGGTAAACTTCAACAACCTTCCTCTTAAATTATGGACTTTAAAAGGGTTAAGTTATGTCTATAGTTCTCTTGGTAAACCATTATGCATGGATGCTTAGACCACATCCATGGAAAGGATAAGCTATACCAAAGTTTATGTTGAAATTCCGAAAAATTCTTCTTTTCCTGACGTTTGATCTGTTGTATGTTTTAGTGAGCTTGAGAGAAAAGAAATAACTCTCTAGAATCCCACTAACTCTACAAAAATTTGGTAACCGAAGGGGAAGATCTTTAAAAATGGTACATTATGGGAAATATTTGGGATAGATACAAATGAAACTAGTCAAGTGGACAACAAGCTAAAGGAAGAAAACTTGCCTCATAATGGTAATGTTGATGATACACTAGCCCAACCGACCAATATGGTAGTAGATGATACTATAAGTCCTGCAATCTTAGAGGAAGAACTAATATGAAAGAAGCTAGTTACATTAAGATTGTTACCTCACCTTAAACAAGTTTGAATGATAATGCACCTAATATATTGAAAGATAGTACTAGTTAAGGATATGGAGTTATGGAGGATGCCCCCACAAAAAATATTCATGATATGCTTCATAATTCTCTTAATGTCTTGACCTTATAATAGGTTGATGATAAAGCTAATCAGGAAGAGTTCCAACATCAAACTACTAAGTCAAAGGTGAGATCTATGAGAAAAAAAGTGAAAAACCTAACCATAGGGGGTTCCCCCTTAATAATAGTCCCGATTTGGAACATTAGGGGGCTCAATGACACCCTCAATAGACCCATGGTGAAGGATTTGGTGATAGTAAAATAGCCTTAGTTAGTGGGGTTGCTTGAAACCAAAGTTAAAGCACCAATTCCATTGAAGGATCTTTCTTTTTTAGGAAATAAATGGAATTATTATTCAAACCATTTCTCCCATTACAATGGGAGGATTTTTTGTTTTATAATTATGATATTTTGGTTATAAATAAAGTTGAGGAAAGTGACCAGCTTGTTGGATCGGAAAAAGAAAGCATGCTATATTTAGAGCAACGGTAGGTTTCAAAACTTTTAAGAAATCATTTTTCCAGTGGAAGCAACAAATCCAAATCATCATGCCAATCCATACATGATATG
>JAOSBN010000007.1:4577028-4596028 GCA_027563595.1 Erythroxylum suave | reverse complement strand
TGTTCTACTCTTGTCTAAATCTCATTAAGCTTCAATTCTCACAATCTTAGAAACAATTTCTGCACAATGTCCATTTCACATAATTTTCATATATTTCATTTTTCTCATCACCGAAACTACTCTTCATGCATGCATTCACTTCCAACACTAAAACATCATCAAAATCTTCCACATAATATCTAGAAAACTAAAACACAACTTACTTTAAACCAACTCATAACTCAAGATTAAAGTGAAACATCTACAAACAACAATGATGCAATGAGGGATTTCGGTGCTTGGAGCAAAGACAAGATTAGAGAACCAATCAAAGATTTGAAGATTTACAAGTTGTTTTTGGTGATGGAAGGACAATAACACAAACAAATGAAGAAATTAAGTGTCTAAGTGATGAAGAGCAAGAAAGAAGTTGGTGGTTTAGGTGGAGACAATGCAAAGACTTCCTTTGAGTCTTGCCGCTTTAGGTGGAGACAATGCAAAGACTTCCTTTGAGTCTTGCCATATGTTTTTTCTTTTTTGCATGTGTGACACTTGTCATTATTCCCATATACCACTTGTCACATAACTATGCTGCCACATGTCACTCAAGGATTGATCCAAATGTCAATATATATATATATATATTTAAAATTCTCCAAAAATTCAAAAATATCTGAAATACACCAAAATGTCCAAAACACAATTTAATCACATTTAACAACTTAATTGTACCCTGAAAATGTCAATGAGTGCATGTACAATCATATGAATGTGAAAAAATGTCCATGTCACAAATAACTTATGCATAAGGTGTATTTTCCTAATTTCACATAATTATTTATTCTAGCCTTAACATGGGTAACAGGATGTTACAAAAGGTATGCCAACAAGTTGTTTTTTGAAGTTGCTTTGAAAGAGTTTCAACGGATTATTTTTTCCACCGAAGGATTGCCAACAAGCTTTTTTATCATTGAAGGTGACCAGAATCCATGAAAAAGTGTTGTTTTACCCACCAAATGTGTGTCAATGGGCTATTTTCTTGTTGAAGAGGCCCAATGACCTTGCAACAATCTATTTTCTACAGCCATTGTATGGTAACGAGTTATTTTCTAAAAAAAGTTGCCCAATGGCCAAGCCAATGGACTATTTTCTCATGCAAGGTGCCCAACAGTATAAGAAAATTGTAAAATATTGTGGCAATGATTTTTATGAATTTTATCAAGAAAATTGCAAAATAATGTGGCAATGATTCTTATGCATTTTCACTTCCTAATGGGACCAAAACATCTTGGTTTGACAACCAAAAGAAAATTCTTCCTACAAAACATCCATTTAGATATGATAAATGAAATTTCATTACAGATAAGATGGTACAAACACCTCCTCCCTCTCACAATGTTGGTGAAGAGATATTGTAGGAGATTCACGAATTAAGGTTACTAAAAGTTACAGAACTTGAAGCTAAAGGAGTTAATAGAAGCATTAGTAAAAATGTTAGTTGGATAAAATAAAGTATCTTTTGGGATTTTCCATAATGAAAAACTAAATTTATACATCATAATCTAGATGTGATGCATATTGAGAAAAGATATTTTTGATAATTTTTTCAACACTGTAATGAATATTAAAGGGTGAACAAAAGACAATGCAAACTTACAGGCTAATTTAAAACTATTTTATAGAAGGAATGAGATAGATAAAGATCTTTGCATGAGTAAACATCTAAAATCATGTTACACTTTGGAAAAAAAACAAAAGGAAATTTTGTGTGAATGGTTGAAAAGTCTAAAGTTTCCTGATTTTTATGTTTCAAACTTGACAAGGTGTGTAGACACGAGGAAGTACAAATTATTTGGCATGAAATGTCATGATTTTTATGTGCTTATGTAAAGGCTAATTCCAATTGCATTTCTATTGTTGCTATCAAATAAGGTTTGGGAATCTATAATAGAATTAAGTTTTTTTTTTCAAAAGCTTAACATCATCGAAAATAAAGTTAGCTAAAATGGAAAAACTAGAAATAGAAATTTTAGTTATCTTGTGCAAATTGGAAGGGATTTTCCTCAAAGCTTCTTTGAATGTATGGAAAATCCGCCTGCACTTTTAGCACACTAGGCAAAACTTGTTAGTTCAGTTCAATGTCGATGTATGTATCTGTTTGAGAGGAAATTATAGTTAATATTTAAATAGAACCTATAGATTGTTTTAATCATAAAATTGTAATAACCCTATGGGTAATTTAGGTATTTGCATCACTTAAACAAAAATGTCAAAAACTAGGCTAGAGTTGAAGGTTTGATATGTAATGCTTATTTAGTAGAGGAAGAAAATAGATTTTTTTCACACTATTTTGAGTCGTGTGTGCAACAAAAGAAAGAAAATTTCCTCGTAATGATGATGAGGGATAAATGGGTAACGTTATTAGTAACTTAACCATTTTTTACATATTTAGAATGAATATATGGATGTTCCACAAGAAGAATGTTAACAAAAGAAGAAATAGAGGCTGCCTATGGTTACGTTTCATTAAATTGTGAAGAGGTTCAACCTTTCGTGCAATACGTTTAAGTTGATTTTGAAATTGATTATTTGGGTTTTCGAAGTTAGTGTTGGTCACAACTAAAATACATAATATTGCTTTTAGATTATATGAGGAATGGTTATGCGAGTTAATGCCCAAAACAACACAAAAAGGTATCAATAAAGAAGTTAGAAGACACTTTCCTTGATGGTTCGAGAAATATGTAAGTTTTCACTTGTGATAATTGAAATGATCAAAATATCATATTAGAGTGTTAAATGACAATATACTATTTAATATAATAATTTTTTTAGAAGCCTCAGAAAATACAATAAAGAATAAGTTCATATGTGATTTTGCAAAATGACCTTTGTAAGCTGTTAAATCGTATCTAATGTATTTTGTTAATAGATAAAAATTCCAATAAAATGGAATGTGATATTTAAGTATGAATGGTTTGATCCAACTCCTAAAGGTGGGACAAAAGTGCACAGCTGATACAATAAAGGTGAAATAAACCAGCAAAGAAGATTTAGAGGATTTGAACCTTTTATGTTGGCAATACAGCAATCCATGTGTATTATGTCCCTTTTCCTAGCTTACAATGAGATAAGTCATACTGGTTGGCCATTTGCAAAGTAAAACCTAAAGGTGTTTTTGAATTACATAGAAAGAAGAAAATAAGAGAATTGAAAGTGAAGCATTTCAGGAAGATGTTTATGAAATAAATGCATGTGTAACATATGACGAGAATGAACCTTTGAATGATCCAAATAATGAATACGTTTAAATTTCTTCTAGAGAGGATGAGGAGGGTGGGAGATCTAAAGAGGAGCTTGATTTTGATTCTAGTTCTTCAAAAAAAACTTATGATGATGATTTTGATTCACAATAACTAATGATAGTAATTGATTTGTGTTTCATCAACAATATATTGTTATATATTTAATTTATATTGTTTTATTACTAGAATATTCCATAAAATATGAATTTCAGGTTAAAATATGCCACAAAAGAGAAAACAGGAAATGGTGCGGCCAAAGGTTAGGATACCATCATTTGGATGAGTCAGTGCAGGTCCAAGTGAAGCATCACATTCTATACGTGCAACAAAATCAGGTGTTATACGTCTAGCTACTGCACATCTAAATGAGGCATCACCTTCTCGACCTACAGTCCCTATACAGTCACCTTTTATACCTACTGTTACACCATCCAACAACCTTTCTACACCATCCACCACTCCTATTCTGCTAGAGATATCAGGGGTTAACATTGTGGATGAAGGAGGCGGCCTCTAGCTTGGAGCTAAGAGAGTTGATGGAAGAAATTATATCACAATTGTTAATAATCTATGAGTGAAATTCTAAAAATTTTGTAATACACGATAACACCATAGGTTGTATTGAAGTTATAGATTTTAATTTGAAAATGATCTAAAAAGGTTCTGTCTGGAACGTGCTCCAGAAATATCTCATCCAAGTTCAAGGAGAAGATGAATCTTTTGGATTATATATAGAAGAATATTTCTCAACCAATAAAGAGTTTTTATTATCAAAAGTTTGAAGTACAAAAAAAACATTAATTAATATTTTTTATTTAATTTTATACAACAATTAGATAAATATTCTAGTTTATAAGAACTTATAGTATGTTTATCTTTTTTTCCAGAAAGAATTATTTTAGGATTCAGAATTTGATATTGCAATTTATAATTTATAAGAGAGGTAAGCTCATGCACGTCGTAGAGACTTTCTAAGTTTGATACACAAGAATAGTGTATGACCTCCTTATAGATCTAAAGAAATATGGAATCATTGGCAGTAGTATTAGGCATCACCTGAGGCAATGTCTATTTCAGAGCCAGTCCTACAAACAAACATAGAGCACTTGATGGAGAGAGTCTACTCATACATACTGGAGGATCTATGACCTACCAGGAGCTTGCAGAGAAATGTGTAAGCATCTAAACTTTACACCTATATTCTGATTTTGTACTTTGATATATGAAATTTGATTTCAATGTAATTTGGTGTATGAAATTTAGAATGAAAATATAAGTATATTAACGAGAATGATAATGTTATAAATGCTTGGTGTCATTAATGGTTATGTTATTGAGTAAATTTCTTTCTCATTGAAGGTGCCCAACAATCATGCCAACAGACTACTTTTTCCATCAAAGGGCTACCAATAAGCTGTTTTCTGAACAAATGTGCCAAGCAACTGTGCCTACTGACTATTTTTCCCACCAAAGGTATGTCAACAGGCTATTTTCTCATCGAAGTTGCCTGGCGACTTGCCAACAAGTTGTTTTATCACTAAAGGTACCTAGCAAGCATGTAAACGAGTTGTTTTTCCCATAAAAAGTATGCAAGCAGGTTGCTTTCTCACTGAAGGTGCCTGGCCAACTTGAAAATGGGTTGTTTTTCACACCCAATGTGAGCTAATAAGTTGTTTTCTCCACTAAAGGTGTCCAACAAATGCACTAACAAGTTTTTTTCCCATCGAACATATGTCAAAAGGCTGCTTTCCCTCTCAAGGTATGCTAATGGGCTTTTTGCTCATCCAAGGTGACTAGAAACCTTAGCAATGGCCTATTTTTCCTACTGAAATTGAGCTAACAGGCTCTTTTCTCACCGAAGGTGCTAAGTGACTATGCTAACTGTTTATTTTGCCCTTTGAACGTGTGCCAACAAGCTATTTTTTCCCACCAAAGGTGTGTAACAAACTATTTTCTCACTGAAGATGCCCAGCAACCTTACCAATTAGCTGTTTCTCTTGAAACATGCCAAGCAATCGTACCAACGGACTATTTTTCATACTAAAAGTTTGCCAACAGACTATTTTTCCTATTGAAGATTTAGCAACAGGCTATTTTCTCACTAAGGGTGCCCAGCATCCAACTAGTTGTTTTTCCCACCAAATGTGTATGAATGAGTTATTTTCTCGCCAAAGGTACCCAACGTCCATTCCAATGTGTTGTTTTCTTAGCAAAGGCAAGCCAACGAGTTGTTTTTTCCCTGAAGGTGCCCACCATTAGCACCAACGAATTGTCTTTCCTACCAAAGGTATGGTAAGAGGCTCTTTTCTTTCCTAAAGTGCCTAGCGACCTTGCCAACGAGCTAATTTTTCCTATTAAACGTATGCCAATGGGTTCTTTTTTACACGAAAGGTGCCCGGTAAAGGTATTAATGATATATTTTTCACACCAAACATTTTTCAAAGGGCTATTTTTCCCATTGAAGGTATGCCAACGGGTTGTTTTCTCATCATTCGTGCCTAGCAACCTTGCCAATGGCTATTTTGTCATCGAACGTGCCTAGCAACCATGCTAATATGTCATTTTCCCACCAAATGTGAGCCAACAAGTTGTTTCTCACCGAAGGTGCCCAACCACCTTGCCAACGGGCTATTTTCCCACCAAACGTGTGCCAATAAGTTGTTTTCTTACCGAAGATGCTCATAAAACGTGCCAACAACCTATTTTTCCCATCGAAGCTTTGTCAACTAGCTATCTTCTCACCAAAGTGCCTAGCATCCATGGCAACAGGCTATTTTTTCCACTAGATGTTTGACATCAAGCTATTTTCTTGTTAAAGATGTCCAATGACCTTGCCAATAGGAAAAATTCCTACTAAACATGAGACAATAGGTAGTTTTGTCATCGAGGGAGCCCAATAACCTTGCCAACGTGTTATTTTTCTCTCCAAACGTATGCCAATAGGCTATTTCCTCACTGAAAGTGCCTAGAAACTATGCCAATGGTCTTTTTTCACTAAAGGTTTACCAACGAACTATTTTCTCACAAAATGCCCAACATCCATGAGAAAATTTGTTTTTCCACCAAATGTTTGCCAACAACTATTTTCTCATTGAAAGTGCCCAATGACCTTGCCAATGGGCTATTTTTCCCACTAATCATGTGCCAATAGGTTTTTTTCTCACCAAATTTGCATAGTCGCTTTGCCGATAGACTATTTTTCTCACCGGACATGCGCCAACAGACTGTTTTCTTACTTAAGATGCCTAGCGACTGTGCTAATGGACAATCTCTTTCCACAGAAAGGTGCCCAAAAAGTGCGCCAATGGATTGATTTTTCCATTGAGGGTTTGCTAATGGTCTATTTTCACATTAAAGTTGCCCAGCGTTTATGACAATGGATTGTTTTTCCCAAAGAAAATGTGCCAATGGGTTGTTTTCTCACTGAAGGCGCCCAATGACCTTACCAATGGGCTATTTTCCCCACCAATTGTATGCCAACGAATTATTTTGACATAAAATTTGCCCAACCATAGTTGTGTAGTAGTTTATGTTTTTTTAACTATTTAGCATATGTTTTTTGCATAATAGTTTATTATTGTTACACTTGAGGATTCATTTTATATGTTTTCGTTTAGTTTAATCTTTATTGTTTTTCTTTTATGATTGATGCTAATTTAGGGTAAGAATTGATTATTTTGATGTAGGAATGAAGATTGAGCAAACTTGGAGATTGAGCTAGAGACCAAAGACGAGAAGAGAAGAGGAAGCTTTTTGATGCATGATTCCCATGATCATCGGACTTTGGAGTTCCATTCTATGAAGCTCTAAAATCCTCAGAGGTGTGCTGCAGTGAAGAACATGAAGGGAAAGGATGTTAGATCAAAAATAAAATCATGCTTGGATTGGATAAATAGTAGATTTCAAAAACTTTCCCCGAAATCATAAGATAGCGAAAGCATAATCACCAAATTAACATACCTTTAATCCATAAAATGATACGACATAAAAGAATAAATAAAATAAGATTAAGATCGGTATATTACCGGCTCTTCACTATAGCTTCGACTCATAGCTGTTGTGTCCTCATCCAACCCGATCTACCACTTGTTTTCCTTGGATAACTTTATTATAAAAATCCTTTTGTAGGAAATGAGAAGAATAATAATGGGGATCTTTCTTTCTATGTTTGGCTAGCTCAAAAGAAAATATGAGACCTTCTCATTTTCTATGGCTGATTAGTATATAGAACAAAACCAAACAGACCTTCTCTTTTGCTATGTTCAGTTAGTTAGGAGAGAATTGAGAGAGACAATCACATAACATTCATTTTTCATTAAAACTAAAAATGAAAAAGTATCCTTCAAAGTCCAACACTTATACATTAGGTATAGATTGACGATTGATGGTAAAAAGGAACGTACCATTTCATTCATTAATCAAAAGAAGGCAAAAAGGGCTGCACATTTTTTGTCCTTAAAACCACTAAACCAATTAATGGTTAATGAGCACTACCTCATTCTTTAATCAAAAGAATGCTAAATAAAAGACTGCATGTTGTATATTCACTTTCTTTCATGTAAAAGACTAAAGAGCTATACATTACTAGCTATTAAAACAAGCCATCAACACTACTGAATAAAGAAGTAAGACCAAATTCTACATCTTTGTAGAATTCAGTTTTACTCCTTTTTTAATTTTAATTCAATTAATCTAATTGATTAAACTAAAATCCAGCCCAATATTAAAAGTTCCTTTTGGACTTGTAATTAACAATTAATTAGTGTAAGCCTAACATTTAATTATAAACTGAAGACCCAATTTAATTAACTCTTAATTAAATTGTTCCTGCCTTATTGCCTAAATCCAATTCGTCCATTTCTCTCCAAACTGTCTCATTTTCTTTCCGATTACCTCTGTTTATTTTTCTTACTTTCCTTGATAACCTTCCTTGAAGCCAAGTGGGGAATCTAACTAGACTTAAATAATTCAAACTTCAATAAGTTTGAAATTAATTTAATCTCATTAAAATTAATTCCGACTTGTTAACCAAATTTCATTTCATTAAAGACAATTGGTTGCACTCTTGAGTTACTTAAAATTACAAGAAACCATGTTTCAAAATTATTAATATGATGTCCAATCAGAAACTCTATTATGAAACATATTATACCCATCCGCACAATAAAGGGTAAAATTACTTTTTTCCCCTTTATATTAGTTTTTCTTCTAGATCTCCCATTCCATTCTACATGTTGATTAACAATCAAGATGTAATCTTGGTATTAAGACTTGATGAGTAGCTAGTCTATCAAACTACTGGTGCCGGTTTAATCACCAATCTCTGTAAAACATCTTGAAGTGATGATATCACTATAAACTCTTTATTAGAGTAAATGTTCCTTAATGTGTATTTCAATTAATAATTCCAACATGTAGACACTATATTGTTACCCTGTAAAATCCATTCCTATCATATCAAGAATTATAACAAAAAAACGTATGAGTTCACCACTCATCAAGATTGTAGTTTGTAATAAACAAATGCTAAGGTGTATGTTTTAAGATTAAAGAAACGACCTACTTTATTTTTTAAAACATACGTGATTCAAGATTCATTTAATAGTTCCATTAACGATAGTCAACTACTGTCATGATTTGAAACTCATCATTCCCTTAAAGTAAACTCCTTTATTAACATGAAGGTAATTCTGAACACTACTGCCTACACCATAATCAAGCGACCAACTTGATTATTCGACTTTGAATCAATTTGTTTAGATTATAATAATATATATGTTTCCCATACATCTCCATGTATATGTATATTACTTACAAATGAACCTTGGTACCTTATGACTAGTGATATTATGCTAATACAAATAAAACCAAACAAATTTGTTTTATTAATAACAAATATTTTCATTACAATATTATAATTTGAAGAAAATTAAGGTACATATAAATGCTATTAATTTCCAGGGCACTATATTTACATAACCCTAACAATCTCCCACTTGCCCTAAAGTAAGTTTTTCATATCCCTCATTCCCATGCCTTCTAGGTCACCCTCGAAGCTCTTATATGACAACGTCTTCTTGAATGGATCAACAAGGTTTTGATCTACGGGAATCTTTATCACATCCACCTCACCACATTGAGTTATCTCCCTTATGAAATGATAATTTCTGTCAATGTGTTTGGCAGCTTATTCGAGGTCCTTTAGAATTACCACTGCCCTACTATTCATAATAAAGTGTAATGGCCTTTTTCACCTTCAAAACTACCTTTGAATCCTTTAGGAACTTGCGGAGCCAAACTACTTTTTTTGGTACTTAACAAGCGGTAACATACTCAGCCTCCATAATTGAATCAGCGACACAAGATTGCTTGACACTCCTCCAAACTATGGCTCCCTATCCCAAAGTAAATATAGAACTAGAAGTTAATTTCCTTGAATCAACATCTGATTAGAAATCGAAATCTTTATATCTTGATGGAATACAGTCACTTCCAAAGTAAATAAGCATTAAGTTATTCATCCTACAAAGATACTTTAGTATGCACTTGACTGCAATGCAATGCTCCATTCTTGGAATGGACTAAAATCTGCTTATTAGTTATACTACATAACAGATATCTGGCCTAGTGCAAAGCATGGCATACATTAAAATTCCAACTATCAAAGCATATGGAATGTTGTGCATGCGTTTGACCTCCTCTTACATCTTAGGTGCTTACTCCTTTGAAAGTTTGATTCCATAACTAGTAGGTGTGAAAGCCCTCTAGGAATCCTGCATAGAAAACTTATTGAGCATGTTCTCAATGTAGGTCAGTTCAGACAAGGCTATTTGCTTGTTCCTATGATACCTTATAAGCTTGATCCCTAAAGCAAAGCTAGGCTCTCCCAAATCCTTCATTGAGAACTGTTCATTCAGTAATCCCTTGACCATAGATAACATTCCTGCATCATTCCTAATGAGCATAATGTCATCAAATTACAGAATTAAGAAAATAACCTTGCCTGCTTGTATCCTTTTATAGACCCAAGGCTTATCTAGGTTTTGTATGAACCTATAGGATTTGATAGCCTTATCAAACCTAATGTTCCAAGACCTAGATGCTTGCTTAAGTCCATAAATGGACCTTTGCAACTAGCATACCTTATGCTTATTACCTAGCTCAATGAATCCTTCTAGTTGGGCCATATAAATGGTCTCCTTAAGATCCCAATTAAGAAATGCGATCTTGATGTCCATTTGCCATATTTCATAATCAAAATAGGCTATTAAGGCCAAAAGAATTTTGATGAACTTAAGCATGGCAATCGAAGAAAAAGTCTCCTTATAGCCTATACCCTCCTTTTGAGTATAGTCCTTAGCTACCAATCTAGGTTTAAAGGTATCTACATGTCCATCTGATCCTTCCTTCCTTTTGAAGATCCATTTACACCCTGTAGCTTTTACACCTAGTAGTAGATCTATAAGGATGCAGACTTTTTTGGTGTACCTAGAATCTATTTCTGATTCCATTGCCTTGAGCCACTTTCCTACATCAACGTCATTAATAGCCTATGTATAAGTAATGGGATCCGTTACTTCTTGGTCTAAGATGGCAATTATGCCTTCTCCTAAACCTAGATACCTGTCTGGTTGTCTCACAACCCTCCCACTATGCCTAGGCACTACTTAACGCTCAGGCTGCTCTTCCGGTTCAACTCTTGAATCCATTTCGACATCTTATTCTGATATATCTAAATCAAATCTTGGTTTGGGGAAATAGGTAATTCCTTTAGTACTACTTCACTTCTTCCTTTGTTATTTCTCATAAATTCTTCACCCAAGAAGGTCACATTTGTCGACACAAATACCTTCATATCCTGAGGATTGTAAAAATAGTACCCATCCACTATCTTGACTTAAAACTAGCCTTTAGGTAGCCTTTTCCTTTGCTAGAACCCCTGTATAGTATTTTAAACAAGGTCAGTGGCTTCTGAATACAATATCTAAGAATCAGATGAATTTGCCACATTTTTAGTTCCTAACAAACTAAGGAAACCCATACCTTGTTTTCTCTTGAAGGTCTCAAGATAGACCACGTAGCTCCTCTTTTAGTGACCTGCTTACCTTCTTTTTCATGGGTTAGGCCTTAACCCCTATTTTGGGCCTTCCCTTTCTTTACACCCTTCTTATTTTTCTTGCCCTTACCCTTGGGCTTAGAAGAAGATGCCACATGATCCTCTAGCCCATTGGCCCTGATATTTAGTGCCTATTTGGTGTTGAGCTCATACTCTATCTTAAACTGTTAAAAAGAAGAGTTTAAGTTGTTGATGATCATGATCATCTGCATTTCTGCATCCATTTATGCCCTAAGCAACTGAGGTTCAGTAATCATAGAGATTATCTTAAATGTGCAATCCCACACTGGTTCACCAAGATTTTTTCTGAGATTGTGAAAGGTTTGGATAGCTTTCACCCTTGCAGACCTAGTCCTAACACCAAACATATCATGTTAGTGAGAGACCATTGAACCGGCATTTTGCATGCTTTTAAGTAACTTCTGCAACATTGGGCTAACAGAAACATGAATATAGCACTTGGTTGTCTTATCAACATTATTTCTTTTGTTTATGTTGTTGGACTTGCTCAGCAGTAGAATTGTCACGCAGAGGTGCAGGCTCATTGTTTGTTAATACCTATGAAATTCGTTCATATTAGAGAACGATGTCGAGGTTACATCTCCATTCATTATATTTTTCTCCGTTTTCCAATGTGCTATTAGTCAGGACCATTATGAGCGGATTCATATTATGGTGATTATGATTGAAAATAAAAATTTTTAAAATATGAGCATATAGGTCAAGAATATTGGAAATTTGTATAAAATATTGATGTATGTATCCATAATGACATATTTACGAAAGCTTAAAAGAATAAATCTTTATATGACAGCTATTTTTCTTACCTATGACGAATTAACTGATAGTGGGCCATCTTATCCATTAAAAGAAAACTGGGATCCTCCCACTCAAAAAAGTACTAAGCATATTCATGCCTATTTCATTAAGAAGCACCATAATTTGGTCCATGCATTTATCAACAGAGCTAAGGTGGGCAGGTCATTGATAGACCATGTTGAGTGTGCAACCATTTCATTCATCCACTGAAGGTACTTGCAAACCTTACCTCGGTACAAGGTCACATTTTCAACCAATGAGTAGACTTATCCTTTAGGAGACCCAAACTGTGGAAGATCTAGGATTCATGTCCTCCAGTAGGGAGTAACATTTCACCAAATGCAAATGGGCCATTACATGGAGACTGTGGACTCTCATGTGAGCATCCTTTCCTACTCAATCTTTTTCGTTCTTTAAATTTTAGTGAATATCATCTTGTCTAGAAACAATTTATTAACTATCCTATATTGTTTCATTATATATCTCATACATAATGAGTGCATGGAAAAAACTAGGGTAGGCAATTTTTCAAAATGGCATACATTCACATAATATCTCATGTTATTTGCATCCATTCATCCGTTCATCTCATAAATTAAATAACTACTTATGATTGTACATCCTAGAAAATTAAACAAAATTACAAGGTCTTTTGGCTCAAAATATCTTCTTGGACTTGGATCTTCTACTTCGAACTCTTCACTTGCACGGTCTGACCCATTTGGTAAAATTGAGTTAATGACATTTTATTTCTAAAAATTGTTTTTTTTAAACTTATTTGTAAATAGTAAAACAAAAATTCCAGCAATTGAAAATTTCAAGAATTTTCATAATCTAAACAAAGTAAAATCTACCATTAACACAAAATAAAAATCTGAAAATATTTACCTTCTTTTCTTCGATCCATAGCTACTCCATCTTCAAAATTACAGAATTTTTGTGCAGTACAAAATAAATGAAAATAGAAAAATTAAGACAAGGAGGAAATATAGTTATAATAGGCTGCCATCATTGTTACAAACTAAACAAAGAAAACTTACAAGGTAAATTGATTTTCTATGGACAACCAAGAGAGCAAACTAAAACATACACATCATATATTTTTATCACATAAAAAATTGCATCATATATAATTTAATTTAATTGCCAACTCAAGCCACATATAATTAAACCATCTCTGATACCAATTGTTGGATCAAAAACAAAAACATGCTTAGTATGGATAAATGGTAGAGTTCAAAACTTTCTCCGAAATCATAACACAACAGAAGCATAAACACCAAATCAACATACTTTTAATCCATACATGATACGACATAAAGAAAATAAATAAAATAATATCAAGATCGAAATATTACTGACTTCTCATTGCAACTTCAACTCCTCGCCATTGTTTCATCAACCAATCCGATATACCACTTGTTCTCCTTGGACAACTTGGTTATCAAAATCCTTTTGTGGGAAAGGAGAAGAAAAATAATGGAGATCTTTCTTTCTATGTTTGGCTAGCTCAAAAGCAACTATGAGACCTTCTCATTTTCTATGGCCGATTAGTATATAGAACAAAAACAAAGAGACCTTCTCTTTTGTTATGTTTGGTTAGTTAGGAGAGAATTGAGAGAGACAATCACGCAACATTCATTTTTCACCAAAACTAAAAATGAAACAGTGCCCTTCCAAGTGGAACACTTGCAAATTTGGGAGAGATTGAAGATTGATAGCAAAAAGAACACACCATTCCATTCTTTAATCAAAAGAATGCTAAACAAAAGGCTACAGGTTGTATATCAATTTCATTCATGTAAAAGGCGAAAGAACTATACATTAGCAGTTATTAAAACAAGCCATCAATACTAATAAATGAAGAAGCATAACTGAATTCTATAACTTTGTAGAATTCGGATTTGATCCTTTTTTAATTTTAATTTTAATTAATATAATTATTTAAACCAAAATCCAGCCCAATATTTAATGTTCCATTTGTGCTTATAATTAACAAATAATTAGTGCCCCAAAATTTAACTATAGGCTTAAGACCTAATTTGATTAACTCTTAATTAAATTGTTCCAGTCTTATTGGCCCGAATCCAATTTGTCCATTTCTCTCCAAACTGTCTCATTTTCTTTTTGATTGTCTTCGTTTATTTTTCTTACTTTCCTTTATAACCTTGCTTGAAGCCAACTGGGGAATCCAATTGGGCTTAAATAATTCAAGCTCCAATAAACCTAGAATTAATTTAATCTCATTATAATTAATTCCAACTTTTTAACCTAATGTCATTCCACTAAAGACAATTGGTTGCACATGTGAATTACTTAAAATTATGAGAAACCATGTTTCAAAATTATTCATACGATTTCCAATCACAAAATATATTATGAATCATACTATAGCCATCCGCATAATAAACGGTAAAATTATTATTTAGCCCTTTATGTTTGTTTTTCCTTCTATATCTCCCGTTTGACTTTACATGGTGATTAACACACAAGATCCAATCTTGGTGTTACGATTTGACGGGTAGCTAGTCCACTAAACTACTAGTGTTAGTTTAATCACCAATCTCCATAAAATATCTAGAAGTGATGATATCACAATAAACTCCTTATTTGAGTAAATGCTACTTGTTGCAAGTTTCAATTAACAATTCCAACATGTAGACACTGGATTGATACCCTGTAAAATTTTGTTCTGATCATATCGAGAATTATAACAAAACACACATGAGTTCACCACTCATCAAGATTGTGGTTCATAATAAACAAATGCTAATATGTATGGTTTAAGATTAAAGTATTGACCTACTTTATTCTTTAAAAACATACGTGATTCTAGATTCATTTAAAGTTCCATTATTGATAGTCAACTACTTACAAAGGAACCTTGGTATCTTATGACTAGTTATATTATGCTCATACAAATAAAACCAAACTCTTTTTTATTAACAATAAATATCTTCATTACAATATTATAATTGGAAGAAAATTATAGTACATGTAAATACAGTTGCTTTCTATGGCACTATATTTACATAACCTTAACAAAGGATACAGTAGTTTCCTGACCATCCATGTCCTAAATGGAACCGGAGCCACGAGAAGAAATTGTGGAAGTTGAGCCAACTGCACCATCAGAGGTCAAAAGATTTCAACAAATCCTCGACAAAATGGCCTCCATTCATCAACAAATGGCAATGCAAATTAACGAGCAATGGTATTTGAAGAAGCAAGTCCACAATGAGCAATGGTATTTGAAGAAGAAAGTCCTTAGGTTCTTCCAAAGGAATAATTTTGAAGCTCCTTCACCAACCACCATTCACCACCACAATCTCTATAAGCCTTTCTTACCCTAAACTTTTACATTGTTTTATTTCTTTTTCTTAGTTTCATATCTTTTGTTTTGTTTAATGTGTTTTTTTTTGGTTTGATGTCATTTGTCTGTTTGATTTGTTTTGTTTGGTTTAATGTCTTTTGTTTGGTTTAATGTCTTTTATTTGGTTTGATGTCTTTTGTTTGGTTTGATGTCATTTGTTAGTTTGTTTTCTTTTATTTGGTTTGATTTCTTTTATTTGGTTTCATTTCTTTTATTTGGTTTGATGTCATTGTTTCTTATTTGATGGTTGGCTTGTCACATTGAGACAATATGATCTTTAAGAGGGGGGAGTTGACACTAACTTTGTCAATTGCATTGTTTTAATCATTGCATGTTATTAAATAGTTTGCATGTCTAGGCATATCATATTGTTTTGTGTTAATCGATGGAACTGCCCTTAAATCATGTTGATAGGTATTACCATGAGATTCTATCATCTAGATAGAATTAGATTGAATGATGCTTGAACTCAGATTAGGCTACTCGAGTAGGAAGTGAACCATGTAGAGTGATGAAAAGTAGTTGGTTACATAAGCTTACTCACAATTTGACATTTAAGCAATAAGGTAATGTAGAGATATGGAATGAATGTTCATTTGAGCCAATGTGAGGATTGAGCCATATGACTCCATCCATAGTCATTCTATTTCTTTGTTGAGTGATACTTCCTTAGGTTATTACCTTCAGAACTTACTTTGAATCGGTTTGAGTCTACTGGATGCATGCTTAATAAAGATGATTAAGGTCATTTTTTAGGTTAACCCTTAGCTTAAATGAGCTTTTTTTATTATTATTATCCCTTGCTACCTCTGTTGAGCCTTGACCTTTTTATTTCTTGAAAATTCCAAAAAAAAAACCTGAAATCCTGTTAACCTACCCATTCACAAGCTTAGTAGAGTATTAAAGAATGCATTAGTTGGGATTGTTACGAAAATTTTTACCGAGATGAGTTAAGAATACTTCTTCCTGTGAATCACATTGTATATAGTTGCTATTTTGTTCGTAGCTTCTTCCATGTATTAAAAAAAAGAGAGGAAAATGTTGAAAAGAAAAGAAAAGAAAAAGGAAGAACAATTGAGTAGCATCAATATGTCTAAAGCAGTAGCATAGTTACACTTGTGTATCTTATAGTTATATTTTATTATCCCTTTTACCCACTTTGTACTTTACGAATGCTTGTTTTCAACCGTTTACCCTCTTTACCAACCTTAACCCTTACCATATTACAACCCTAAACAATTCCTTTGATCTATTTATGCATGTAATCACTGCAGAGGAGAGTATGTGTATTAGCAAGCCTATGTTAGTGTAGTTTCTTATAGGAAGTTTGAGCGAATCACTAACCATCAAACACTTGAGAGAAATGAGTAACACTGTGAGGAAGATTCATTTTACATCTATGCTTGTCTTTGACCTATGGTGCCATATGTTAAATTTGTTTATGTACACAAATGAAAAGTATTCATGATATATGTAGTAACCTTACATTTAAGTTGGCTAAATTTGAAAGATTGTATATTTTGATCTTTGTCAAATGAAGTGATGGAATTGATTGGTTGTATTTATTTTGCTTGAGGACAAACAAAGATTTAAGTATGAGGAAGTTGATAGTTGTGCATTAGTCTACGTGTTAAGTCAAGAGGACTTTAAGATGATCAATTTTGATGACAATCAAATAATAATAATGTTAGAAACAAATGAACGTTTTGACAAGTGTGTTAAGTGTGCAGACGAAGTACAGGACACAGACGCAAGACAATATAGACGCAAAGATATAGACGCCAAAAGATAGACGCAAAGAGATAGACACAAAGACATAGACGCAAGTCAAGATAGACGCAAACACATAGATGCAAGTCAAGATAGATGCAAAGAGATAAATGCAAAGGCATAGACGCAAGTCAAGATAGACACAAAGAGATAGACGCAAAGATATAGACGTAAGTCAAGATAGACGTAAAGAAGTAGACGCAAAAAGATAGACACAAAGACATAGACGCAAAGACATAGACATAAGTCAAGATACATGTAAAGAGATAGACGCAAAGATGATACAGTAGCACGTTGGACAGTTATTTAGTTGGAGTTAGTTACAGAACTCAACTAAACGACGGTTATTAAGAATCAAGAACTGATTAGCAAAGATCAAGAAGTAGCTAGAGAATGAGGCTATAAATACAAGTCTCAGTTGAAGCTTTCGGGCTAATGAACATATGATATCAGTGATCTTTGAGTGCTTACTTACAAAAGAGATTTTTGTAGTGCGATACTGAGAGATCTATTATTACTGTAACAAAAGCTTACGATATCTTTTTCTAGTGAGAGAAAGAAAAGGCAGATAACCTGGAGAGGCTAAGATAGCTGAAAGAATACTTGGTGTAAGAGACCTGAAGAGGCTCTGAAAGAGAAAAGAATACTTGTAACTGTTTGGAGTATAGTGAAACATTCAGAAGAACTCTGAGGACTGGACGTAGCCCACAGTTTGGGGTGAACTAGTATAAAAATCATAGTGTCAACTTTCTATTCCTTGCTTCAACTCACTTTGTTGTTAAACTACAATATAGAAGTTATTTGCAATTTAAAATACGTAATAATTTTTGTGATATCTTCTTAACAAGAGAAACAGAAGTTCTTATCAAGGTTTTTTGCATTCATAAAAAAGGGGATACACCATTCAACCCCCCCTTCTATGTATTGAGTTTATTGTTCGTAAAGACTATACTAATGTGTGATTTACTTCAATTGGTATCAAAGCTCGATTTCCAAGAACCACCTTTACAAAGTGAGGACAAAGATCCATTGCAGAATCATATGTTTTTATAGCTGAAGGTGCATTTGTCACAAGACCTCCTGCGTTCAATGGTGAAGATTATCATTATTGGAAAGACATGATGTTGCTCTTCATAGAATCCACACACATTGATCTTTGGGATATCATTGAGAATGGACCTTCTGAACTAGTAGATGATGAAGGAAATGCCATTCCTTGAAACAGATGGTCAGCTGTTCATAAAGCCAGATTTCAACTAAATTCAAAGGCCAAGTTTTTCCTGAGTTGTGCGTTGAGCAGAAGTGAATATGATAAAGTTCATGGATGCGAGACTGCGAAGGAGATATGGGACACTCTATCCATCGCACATGAAGGCACAAACTAAGTGAAAAAGTCCAAGATCAGCATTCTTGTACATCAGTATGAGTTGTTTAAGATGCAAGAAGATGATTCTGTTGATCAGATGTTTGGAAGATTTCAAACTATCTTTAATGGACTTAAAGCTCTTGGGAGAATCTATGACAATCAAGGCCATGTAAGGAAGATTCTCAGAAGTCTGCTGAGAAGATGGAGACCCAAAGTCACTGCTATACAAGAAGCCAAGGACTTGAGCAAATTAAAGCTAGACGAATTGCTTG
>JAOSBN010000007.1:4560248-4576928 GCA_027563595.1 Erythroxylum suave | reverse complement strand
AACTGTAACTGAAGAAGATAAAGTTACATGTAAATACACTTTCTTTCTAGGGCACTATATTTACATAACTCCAACACAACATATGCACTTGCTGTGTCGGTTAGAGAGGCATCAAGCATCATTTGATCTCACTCTTATAATATGCCTCCAACTTTGGTTTTTAGATATAAACTATGGTTTGATCTAGTAAAGCTTTAGTCAGTTGCTTAGCATGTATGGTTAGTTGGAGGAGACATTAACTACACACTAAACTTGATTGAAATAGAACGGGGAAAAATTCTCCTTTAGGGACACTAAGGAGATTAACTTTCTATTTAACATTGTGGAGCTAATGGACATCTCCTCTTCTAGTAGATTCTTTACTTGGTTGGATAAATAAGTGGGTGGTTTGTTCATAAGGAAGAAGTTTGACAAAACACTAGTTAACCCTAGTTGTGTAGCTCAATTCCCTCATTCTCATATCCATTTTAGAGAAACCCTCCTATCAGGTCAATCCTATATGCTTGTCGAAGGCATTGCTTAACTCGCTAAGATTGGAGCTCTTTTTAGTTATTTTAATGGTCTCTCACAAATGGAGGGTTTTATGAACCTTACCTTTAGCTGTTAGAATCAGGATATCAAAGGATTTAAAGAATTCCAGCTCATGCAAAAATTAAAATCAATTAAAACTGCTTTAAAGCTTTTCCTCAGGCAACACTCCTTTCCTTTTGCTGTCATAAAAAAAGTCTCAAGACAACTCATGATAACTGTTATCATGATCCTTATGATCCCAAATTGTGACTAGCAGAGGTTAATTTGTTAAAGGAATACCAACTAGCTCTTAATTTACAAAACTCCATCCTTAAGCAAAAAGCATGTGCTAATTGGATGAGGGAGGGGGACATTAACTCAAAAATTTTTCACTCTCTTACTTTATCAAGAAGAAATAGAAATAAAATTTCTCTACTAAAAGATGATGCGGGCAACGCTTATTCCAAGCACGAATCTATACTAAACTTGGCTAAAAAACTTTCTTCAGTCAATTAATGGGGCAAGATTTCTCTTAAGAGCCTTCTTGTAATATGAAACATCTCCTTACTAGGTCACTGACTCAAGATATAAATACTTCCTTGATTTTACCTTTCACTGGTTATGAGGGGAAAAAAGGTACTTTTTAGTATACATTATACTAAAGGCCTAGGTCCTAATAGGTTTTCTGTCGGTTTCTTTCAGTGTATTTGGGAGATCAGGAGGAGTTTATTTACAGAGGCAGTCCTAGAGTTTTTCTCTTCCTCTAAGTTGCTCTAGGAGGTAAACCCCACCTATATTTGTTTAGTGCCTCAGAAAAAACAACCCTTTCATTTGATAAACTTTTGACCTACATCATGTTATAACACCCTCTATACATAAAGTTATCACTAAATTGCTTGTTGATGGATTAAAAAAGGTGCTTAAGGAAGTTATTCATATTTTACAAAGTGCCTTCATCTCGGAGAGGAATATTGGACACAATATCATATATCTTTAAGAGCTGATCAGAGAGTATGATTCAAAAAAAAGAATTAATAGCTACCTGATTAAAATCGACTTCTTTAAAGCCTTTAACATTCTAAGCTGGAGATTCATCCAAATTTGTTTAGTTGTCATGGGATTTCCTGATATCTTTGTGAGATGTATTATGTCTTGCATTTCAACTACATCCCTGGGCGTTCTCATTAATGGACTACCCTCTAAGCCATTTCAAAATGCTAGAGTTATAAGGCAAGGCCCCCCTTATCCCTCTACCTCTTCACCTGCTATAGCAATGGAAGACCTGTCTAGATTGTTAAAAAAACTCATTGCTTCCAATGGCAACTTTACTTTTCATCATCAATGTGCTGATAGCTGACTTACTCACCTTTTATTTGCTAATGATCTAGTTTTCCTAATTGGAGCTAAATCTAACTCAACCAGTTTACTACTTCAAACTTTAGAAATATTCTCTGCATAGTCAAGTCTGAAGATAATTTCGAGAAAAGTCACTTACACATGTCCTCAGATGTGAATAATAAGTAGGTGATCAGACATATACTTGGTATGAGCTTATACCCTCCTTCTTTCAAAAACTTAGGAGGGCCAATAACTTCATCAAATTGAAAATTTCTGATTACATTCCCTTACTTGAAAAGCTCAAAGGTAAGATTAATAAAATCGCTATCTATCCTATGTAGCTATATTAAATTTAATCATCTCTGTCCAGAATAACATCCATTTACATTGAACATCTAATATTATCTTGCCAAAAAGGGTAACAAAGGAGATGGACAAGGTCCTGAAAGCTTTTCTTGGTCAGATAACACTGAAAATGCAAAGCGAGCAAAGGTTAAGTGGAGCGAACTCACATAACTAAAAAAACATAGGGGCTTAGGCATTTTAGCTATTTCTAATGTACAAAAGGTGTTGTTATGCAAAAAAATATGGCGTTTATTCACTGATAGAAGGGCTTTATGGATTCAATATGTGCATGAAGTCCATCTTCAAAACCTTAGCTTTTGGCAGATATTACCTTCTCTTTAACACTCTTTGATATTCAATTGATTACTACATATCAGAAGTTTTATTTGTCCCTTCATCAAACATCAGATAGGGAATGGTGATAACACTTTTCTGTGGTATGATATTGGATAAATATTAATCCACTCATTAATTTTCATAAACTTCGATAGTTTAGATAACGACTACTAGTTTACTCTAAAACCTCAGTTTCCACTTCTTATGGTGACTGGTACGGTAATTTTCGTGTTTTTCATGCTTTAGTTGATCATCTTCTTGTCCTCAATCATAGAAACAATGAAGATTCCATCATCTAAACCCTAATATATGCTTAATTGATTGTATAACTATTCTATAACACTTAGGATTAATGACATGAAATTACATAATATACTCACTTTGACTTATATGTGTTTTTAGGCATGATTCATAATTGGAGGAGCTAAAGTGAGTCGAAAGCAACATATTTGAGTTGTATTCTGGAGTATCACAACCTTTTGTCGTCATAGAGCAAGAATGAGAAATATTGGAGCAAGGAAAGCCAAGAAAATCAGGATGATGAAGCAACATTGCTCACAACATGCTGCATAAAGTGAAGTGGTCTGAGGTTTATTGTCTAAAGAATAAGGGGGATTTAGGGATAAATTCAATCAAGATCTTTAAAAATATGATACTAGCAAATAAGATTTAAAACCTCTTTAGTAGCTTTGAATCTATTTGTATGAAATGGATGCACTTATAAATTTTAAAATGATAAAGCTTTTAAAGAATTAAATCTTACTAGTTATTCTTTTGGTCTTTACATTGGATGGTAAAACTCAAAACGTTTATGAATTATGAGATGAAAAATGGTAATTAGGAATAGGAATAAAATATGGTTCTAATATGACAATTGGAATGATCTTGTTCCCCTCAACAAGACTGAAGGAATGGATAATCTTAAACTCCTAATTCCTATAAAACCAAAATTAATGTTATAATTAGAAATGGATCATGAAGTTACAAATTTAAGGGATTCAATGCTATCATGAATAATTTACTAAGCTACAGGCTAAGATTGGAGCATGAGGATAGAACTATATGGATTAGCCATAGCTCCAAACATTGGCTAATAAGTCATATCCTCAGTTTCTATAACACCCTAATTGTTTGGTTCCTTGGGGAAAGCTTATCAGGTTTAAGGATAACTCTCCTAAAGCTTCTTTCATTATATGGTTAGCCATCAAAAATAGACTTCACCCTTTCTTTCACTAATACCTTATGAAAACTATGTGAAATGGAGCCTAAAACTTTAAATCATTAGCTCATCTCTTAATCTTACTTAAAATCATTTTAGATCTATAATCTTAATCTATGTAGAACATATTTCTTGGAAAAGAGTTTGCTAAGATTCATAACTTTGTTGGAAATGTTAGATTCACACGAAGAGTGATCTAATTATGTTTAAACTAATAATGTTCTATGGTTCTTACACAATCCAGAAAGAGAGGTACAAAAGCACTTTCAAAAATAAATTCAAGCCACTTCAAGAGTTCAGCTTAATTATAGTTATTTGTGTAGTTTTGCTTTAAAATATTCATAGAATGAGCACTTATCAAGTCATGAAATAGAATGTTTAGCTCTAAACTACAGAAGCTTTAAAATATTCATAGAATGAGCACTTATCAAGTCATGAAATAGAATGTTTAGCTCTAAACTACAGAAGCTATTAAGAATCTCTTCATCTCCAACTTAGAATGTTGCTCTAGGTCTCAATGTAATTCCTATATATAATGGCATCTTTAGGTCTTGGCTCCTATATCACTTTTGCATCCTATTTTAAATAGCCAAATATGCTAATTAGTTGAGTTTAGTTGAATTGTTATTTGGATTTAAAAAAGTTAAACCTTTTGTACTTCCCAACTATTTTGATGCAATTTCTTTAGTTTTTTTGAAAAATAGTTATATGTTTTTCTCTTTGTTTAATGAACTAAACATCTTTATTGGAATCCATTTTGCAACCAAAAGAAAAGATTAATTTTGAAATAATTGAGCCTGCAACTTAAATAGGGGATGACCTAAGATTTTCTAGAAAAGATTTCTTAGCAGCCTCTAAACATTTTCTCATTGCTTTCTCTTTATCTGCTTTTGCCCTTGATTGTTTGTATTTTTGAAAACTAATCTTTCACCTCTGGTAAGTTTTTATCTTGGAATAATGCGTCTTTTTTGACAATTAAGCTTCCCTTATACCAAAAGGGCCTTTTAAAGGCTTGGAACATGGAGAAAGATGGCTTCCCTCCCCTTCTAACTTGAATATGGAAGAATTCCCAAAACTCACCAGATCTCTAAATAGGAAGAAATCAGGAGAAAATTCTACTATAATAATCTTTGAGAAAAGTGTCAAAATTGATTCTAAGTGGCCTAAGTGAGCTGCTATGTGTTTAAATATTGATTCATTTGATATATTACAATTAGCGATTAATGCCTTAGAAATGTTTTTACTTTAGCTCATATTTGATCTTAGGTATATTTCAGAAGTGAAAGAGCTAAAGTGACTCAAAAGCATGTCCATTGAAACCATCTTCTCAATTTCCATACTCTATTGATTTATGGAGCATGAAGAAGAAGAAAATTAAAAGCAAGAAAATTAAAAGAACATGAAGAAAATGCTGTCAACATCACTCACTACCATCCAGAAAATTTCATAGCCATGCAACATGAGTAAATATTGTTACAAAGCAACTCATTCAGGTGAATCATGCAAGGCTTCCATTTGTTGTCCATTTCTAACATGAATAACCTAGCTTTGGCTGGACAAAGAAAGAAGAATTGTCGGTGAAGAATATTGGAGAGAAAGCCAGTTGCCCATTCCACTTTTCACTTAGCATTTAAGGTATAAAGAAAACAAGTGTGAGTGATGATTGAAACCGTGAATGGGTGAGGTCTGAAACAAAAAAGTGGGATGGCTATAACCACATTACATCTGTCCATTTGTCTCATATACCCTTCCAAACCTAGCTTTGGAGAATAAAACAAAAAGAAAGATAAAGTGGGGTTGTACTTGAAGTAGAATAAAGATAATTGAAGGACAACACCAAATTTTTTTGTCTTCTATTTTTAAAATGACACTTGTCCACTCTCATTTTAACCTGGATTTTAAGTAAAATAAAGGAGAGAAAGGTGTAGGCTGAGGAGGGCTAAATAAGGAACCAAAAAAATGTAGCTATTGAACAAATAAAGGAGTTGGAAAAGAATGGAGAAAGGAGGGTGAGTAAGTAGAGAGTGTCGACAGGTCACAAAACAAAGAAGGAAAGGAGCATTTGGTCATCTTCGATTGTGGATAGCAGTTATTCTCCTCCATTCTCTCTTCATTTTTCAACTTAAATGGAGGCTACAAAGGCTGATTGTTAGAGCTTAAACTCGGGAGGTGAAAGAGAAGGTTGTCAGTAAAGATATGTAGAGCACATAAGGAGGCAATTCCATTTATGGAACTTGGTCTCCAGGTGTAATTTTGGTCCAAAGAATTGGCAAACATAAAGAAATCATCAAAATACAAGATTAAGCCTTTACATCACCAGAACATTCTATAGAAGACAATCAGGGATAATTAGAATTATTTTATTCATCTTTATGTTTATATATGTTTGAGTTTGCATTCAATCATGTGAAACTAAACATCCAGTTAGTATTTAGGTTAGATGAGCCTTATGCAATTAGTTGCTTGATTTATTGTGATTTGATTATGTATTTTATTTATATTTTAATAACCCAATAATATTATATCATAATCTGATTTCATATGTACAGATTGAGAAATCCTTACATGAATAGTTATATTGTAATTAAAAGGAGTTTATTGTAACCCTGGAGGTAGGATGACATAAATTTTCTAGATTATGGCCAAACCTAATAAAGGGATTCATAAATTTGTAATGCAATCCTACTGAGTAATTCAGTTAGAGACCTTATGATTAGTTGTTAAGAGACTCAAGGTAATCTGTTAGCATATTATAGGAGTCTCCATGGTCCAATATATCAACAAAACAATTGCATGACAAAAAATTAATCTAGTTTAAAGGGATTCGAACCTAGGTACGAATTTATGATATTGATAGGTTTTTAAGTGAATTCCACTGTCCTTGCATTCATTATCATTTCCTATTTCTTTAATTGTTTTCATTTTTATTTTCTTTTTATTAAAAATATAAAATCAATCCTTAGGCTAGATAATAGGGGAAGGTTAATTACTGGTATTCATAATCTTCATGGGATCGACCTATAATTACCGGTACTAGCTACAGTTATGCCATGTACTTGCAGTTTATTACAATTTTGACTAACTCAAAATAAGTCAATCACAAACAATCAGATTGTAAAGATGATAAACTTTGAGAATGAGTTCCCAATTGAACCTAAAGTATTAGACATCCCTTTGAAACTAAAGAATCAGTAACTAACTCAAACAAAATATCAGCTAGAAGAAGGGACAGGAATAAATCCATAGGGGAAAGCACCCCTTAATGATTCTGTTATGGAATGTCAAAGGGTTCAATGACCCTATTAAAAAAGAAATGGTAAAGGAGATTGTTTTGGAGAAGAAGCCCTACTTAGAAGGGCTTTTAGAAACAAAAAAAAAAAAATCACCTCATATGCTAGGTGTTTCAAAATTTTTGGGTGTAGAATGGGAAGCTATCTCTAGTCTCACTTCACATTACAATGGTCAAATTCTATGCCGTTTTAATTCAAACAAAGTCTCAGTGTAAGTAGAATGAGAAAGTGATTAGTTTATCCATTTGAAATGTAAGATGGTAGGCTTTAACTTAGCTTTTGATATCACATTAGTTTATGAGTCTAATTTTCAATTCCAAACTGAAACCATTTGGAATAATTTGCATGTCATTGAAGCTACTACTAACAACCCTTGGATGTTAGTTGGTGATTACAATTGTATACTCTCACGTAATAAAGTAGAGGAAGACGAGGTTTTTCATATTACTACAGGGAGAGAGTTAGCTAATATGTTTCAAAAAGTGAAAATCACTGATCTCACATTTAGTGGGAGGCTGCTTACTTGGTCTAATAAACAATAAGGACATATGATAGTAAGGAAAAAGCTTGATCGTGCATTAGTCAACAAGCATGGTTAGACTTGTACTCACATTCTCATGCACATTTTGGTGAATGATCCTTTCAAATCACTCCTTCATCCTAATCTATAATCTCCAAGTTATTATGATGTTTAGATACCTTTTATATTCTTTAATGAGTTTAGACAACAAGAAGATTTCATACATCTTATGAATATTTGCTATAACTATAATGTGAATGATTATAAATCCTTTCAAATGATGCAAAAAATGAAAAAGGTAAAACAAGTTATCAAAATTTTTACTAGTTCTAATACCAAATATATCAGGAAGACCCTATATAAGTTAAGATAAGCTCAAAATGATTGTTATAAATTCCCATACAATAATCGGTTGAAGAAAATTGAAGCTTAGGGACTTAAGAGAACATCATAAGGCTGCACAATTCCATCTTGAAACAGTATGACCCGATTAAGAAATAAGGACTCAAATACTAAATTCTTTCGTGCTTCCCTATTAACAAGGATAAACAAGGACAAGATTGGGGAGCTCAATGGTAATTCTAGTAACTCTATCATTGATCTATCCTCTTTATGAAAGCTCATTAAAGGTTTTTTTAATATAGTTGATGGGTGTAGTAGAGAACTTTGGTTGTGCCAGAAATATAAAAAGGTTCTTTAAAGTTCCTTTAACTCAAAACACAAAAGAGCTTTTAATAGATCCATTCACAAACCTAGAAATTGAAGCAGTGATGTTTGGCTTACACCAGATCCTGATAGGCTCACTACCTATTTTTTTCCAACAAACATGGGAGATAACTAACAACTTGTTCACAAAAGCAATATAAGTGTCCTTTTCCTCTTGTAAAATGTTGAAAGAGATTAACCACAATTACATTTGCCTAGTTCCTAAGAAACTTATTCTTGCTTCTTTGGTGGATTACATACTAATTTCATATTGCAATACGATTTACAAAGTAATTGCTAAATTTTTTGCTAATAGGACAAGAATAACCTTAAAGATAGTGGTGAATTTAGCATAAGGTGCTTTCATTGAGGGGAGATCCATAGGAGATATCATTCCCCTAATGTAGGAGATTTTGAAAGAATATAATTCTGGAGATTTTGAAAGAATATAATTATAGGAAAAGGATTAATAATTTCTTTTGAAATTTTGATTTTTATTAGGCATTTGACACAATGAGCGAGCATTTTAGACAATCTTGCTTGAAAGCACTTGAATTTCCTACACTCTTTATGGATTGGATCTTTATGTGCATTTAGTCTGCTTCAATAAGTATAATTTTCAATTAAGCCCCTACTCAGCCTATAAGTTGTGCTAGGGGAACAAGACAGGGAGACCCTCTGTCCCTCTATCTTTTCACCCTAGTTATGGAAGGGCTATTTAGAATTTTCAACAAGTTTATTGAATGCAATGGTAGGTTTCATTAACATCATAAATGTAGAGATTACAAGCTCGCCCATTTGATGTTTTTAGATGACTTGATCCTTCTTTTAAGTGCTAAAGCTCATTATGTGAAGATGTTAAAGGATCGAATCAAGTCATATTCAAGCTAGTTAGGGTTGAAAGTAGATATAAACAAAAGTAACTTGTTTTGTTCCAAAGATTTAAGAAATTCTGATAGTTATGTAGGATTTCAAGGCTGCGGTTACAAGCTCTTCCATTTCAGTGTCTCGAAGTCCCAATTTCATATGCAAATCCTAAGTATTCAGATTGTGTCTCACTTATTAAAAGATTCAAATCTAGAATAAATGTTTGGCAAAATATATATCTATCATTAGCTGTAAGGTCACTTTGATTAGTCTAATCCTTGGAAATCTATATGTTCACTAGATCACTCACATCATCCTACCAAGAAAAATAATCAAGGAGATTGATTGTTTCATGAAAGCATTTGTATGGTATGGAAAAGTAGGTAATTCAAAGAATGCTAAAGTCAAATGGAATGAAGTGACAATTCCTAAGAAGCAAAGAGGATTAGGGATAATTTCTATTCCTTTAATGCAAAAAGTACTTTTGTGTAAAAAAATTTGGAGCATATATGTGGACATGAATGTCATTTGGATAAAATAGATACATGAAAATTATCTTAGAAATGAAATTTCTTACAAATGCCAATTATTAGGGAATACTCATGGATCTTTACACATATTATGAAATTGAGAAATTTTATTTACCCTTGGATCAAGCATAGGTAGGGTAATGGAGAGGATACTTGGGTCTGGTTTGATAATTGGTTCGAGTACGATCCTCTTTTATTGAGAAGTGAAATATCCCAACTAACCAACAGAGTTCCTATCAATGCTAGAGTATCCACACTGATGCACAATGGAAGATAGAGTGGCAATTTTAAAGGATTCAATTGCCTAATTGAATACTTTCCTCGTATCACCCACTGGTATAATGAGGATAGTGTCATTTGGATACTAAATTCTACAGGAATATTCACTAACAAGTCATGCTATAAAGCATTGCAAGCTGAAGGAAAGAATGTCTCTGGTTCAACCTCCTATCGAAGAAATCCTTAGACCTAAAAGCATCAGCGTTCACTCGGCTAGTTATCAAGAACAGGATCAGAACCTATGACAAATGGTTTGGCTCATTTGGCTGAATATGTGTGTTATGTAAAGGAGCAAAAGAAGACAAGGAACACTCGTTCTTCCAATGTAGATATTCCAAAGCTATGTAGAGTAGAATCCTGTATTTGCTAATAGATTATTGTTCTTCTTATGAATGACTAATAACTCTAAACTGAATTACATGTATTGCAAAGCAACAGGTGCAAGATGGAGTAATTTATAAAGCAACTTTTACAACAACAATCTATCTATAGAGGTAATGAAGTAAAGAAGCATCAATTAGCTGAAAAAATAATAAATTAGATTCCAGTCATAATTGTTGCAAAATCTGCTCTGCATACCCTATCTACTGGAATTAGAAATAGATAGAACTTGTAACTTTTGGATTGTAATTTAGTCATTTGTACAATTTTTGTAAACTCATTGTAATGTTGGAAACTTTATTTAATTTCCAAAGAAAACTTAAATAGGGTTTGAATTGAATGTGTGATATAATTGCGTCTAATACTTTTCTATATAAGTTCTCTCTGTCGAATGGAATTAAGCCTACTGGGATGCAGACTATGAGAGTGTCAAGGTTGTTGATGGAAATGCGCGGCACGTGTGTCTTGTCATAGGCCACGAAGGGAAAAATGAACAATCTTTGCATAAAGTTGAACCGATGAGAAGAATGATTTGAAGTCCTGGAAATTAAAAGTATGTGAATTGTGTCAGATCAACTTACACCATTTCTGGGGTTGGAACGATGGTTACCCGTGAGTAAGCTGCTGCTCTAAAGAGAGAATGTTATATGATGCTAAAAACTTGTATTTCAAGTAAATGGCAGACGATAAATTGACATGAAAAGTAAATGCATGTTAGATTGAATCCTGTTACGTATAAAGATGTGTTGCGAAACAACTAACAAGCAATGAAGTGCAATGGGCCAACGCAACAAAAAACTATGGAGAGCATCGTCCCCACCACCCTACCGTCTACTGAAAGCAATGCTGCTGGTGTTACTGAGTGTATATAATTGTGTTGTTTCCTCTTTTTCTTCAATGCAATTAAGTGGAATTTGATCACTTAACCCCCACAGTCATTATGTCTGGACCTCCTCCACTTCCTTGTTGGGACTTGGGTGCTTCTCAACATAACAAACAACACCTCGTCGAATACAAATATATATATGGATGCTTTCTTGACCCTGGATACTTTAGAATAAGCTCCTTCTATTTCTATATCTATGTATATGTATGTTTTCTTGACCCTCTATATCTATGTATATGTATGTTTTCTTGACCCCCCTGGATACTTTAGAATAAACCTCTTCTATCGTTGACTATTGGGCATATCCATGCAACTTCTATTGAATATGGTGAAGTGAAACTGAGGAAGCGCCCCAAAATATCCATTGTTTATGCTTCCCAGGCTACGTAAATAGCTTTTCTCTTGATATTGTTGTTGGTGTCGTTGACTACTTCGCGGGATGCAGGAAACTACGTTTGAAGGACAATTAAAGATCATAATCCCAAGACGTACCTGGTGATCTGTGTTTTAATTTATGGCTTCTGTTGTATGGTGAATTGGAATTGGCCCCAATTGAATCACTTGACCAAGATAGTATTTTAAATACTGAATTTCTCTATTATTTCAGTGGGAAAAAAAATACCTATTTTATGCAATTCCTTGATCACTTTTTGCAAATCTTAGGGTCATATCCCACGGTGATACCAAATCATGACAAGCATCTATTTTGGCTATGGGACATCAGAATGTGATTATTAGTTGACCATGTTCAGCACGTAATTATTTCAATTGGACCTATTGGGAGAGTCTAATTTTTTTAATTAAATAGGATTGTTTCATTAAGCAAAACTCATAAAATAAAACTTTCCTATGGTGCTTTCTGTATTTGTAAGTTCTGTTCACCGGGTGACAAGTTACATGGGATGCTGCTTGATGCAGACCTCAGTCTTCTCACCCATCTTTTGGCAGAGGATGCAATTATAGTCGTCCTTTCCACTTTTTTCTTTTTCCAAACTTTCCAAGTCAAATCCTGGTTTTCACTTTTTTCTCCCCGGGGAAAGTACTTTTTCAGACTTTCCAGTTGCGGAATTACAATTCCATAGGTGCCATGAAACAAAGCCTACTTGGGTTTTATTTGAAAAAATTTGAGTTGTTGGATTTCAGTCCATCGTATAGAAGAAGGAGGAGGACCACTGTTGCCTGTTGGAGTTTAGTGAAAGTCAAAGGTGGTCCGATCCGAACAAGATCTTAGCCGCTACAGTAAAAGATGCGCCAGCAACCCTCCCTCAGCGGTGAAAGCGGGTGATCTCTATTACCTATGTCCAATGCAGACTGCCGTGACTAGACACTGACATTACATTGCTCTCTCTCTCCCTCTATTCCTTTACACAAACGCGAAATCAAAACCTACTCGGGAAATAAAAAGACAAAAGGGCATCTTATGTTGACCTGTATTGTAATTGGTGTTCTTGTCGTGGTACATAGATTAATGTCTCCTTTTTTGTCTTGGCCCTTTTCATTCACGGGAAGCCTTTTGTCCCAACTTCAAAGCTCATATTTTCTTATCTATACTTTCTTAATCACCAGGTCAGATTACCATAAAATTTTAAACAAATTGACAGAGTGAATTTGTTAACTTGAGATTTGGTTCGCTGCCTACAAACTGAACTACATGGATACTGATTTCTCTCCTATGCCAACTGATTCAGGGACCTTTCGCTTTTGGAATTCCTAGAAAAAGAACTTGGTATACCTGCTTCCGCCGGTTGACTTTTATGCTTATTATTATGTACAAAACAGAAAACAATGAGATAAGAACAACTCCAATAATGGAACCTTTGCGGGTTACATTTGGTTGGCCATTTCTGGCTTTAATTGATATATACAGACAACGTAACTTATCAACCCTTTAGTACTGGTCTGTCTCCATTCTATGAACAGAAAAGGTCGGGCCCTTTTAAATGTGTAAAGAGTGATAAGATTAATGTGACTATTCTATAGAGTGAGACGACGACTTATTGATACCAATGTCAATACCGTGCTGACAACTTTAGGTATGAGTCTAAATTAACGTTATTATTAATTGCTGAATGATAAAAATTAAGGAGAAACTAATTAACAGTAATATCTTTAGGTATGTACTTATTTAGATAGCACATGTATGCCCTGCTCTGAACCAGTTAACATCATCTAGGCAAGGCATACTCTTCTCCTGCTTTTGGTACTCTTCAGTCTCATTTCACTGATATATAGAGAAGATTGGAAGGAACACAGCTAAGCTCTCTCTCTCTCTCTCTCTCTCTCTATTCAATGGCTGCAGACACTTGCAGATACACCCTTGCTCTCTCTATCATCTTCACACTCTACATACGAAGTGGGGCTGCTAATGAAGCAGATATTCTTCTCGACTTCAAAGCATCCATAGTAGACCCGAAGAACTCTCTTGCAAGCTGGTCCAATGACTCCAACATGCATCATTGCAACTGGACTGGAATCACCTGTACTCCTGCGCCTTCACTCTCTGTAACTTCCGTTAAACTTCAAAGTCTCAATCTTTCTGGTGAAATGTCTTCTTCACTATGTGAGCTTACAGATTTGACTGTCTTAAATCTAGCTGACAACTTTTTTAATCAGCCCATTCCTCTTCACCTCTCTCAATGTAGTTCCTTGGAGAGTCTGAATCTCAGCAAAAACCTTATTTGGGGTACAATCCCAGATCAGATTTCTCAGTTTAAATCTTTAAAGATTCTTGATTTTAGCGAGAACCACATCGAAGGAAAGATAGTAGAAGGGATTGGCTCACTGGTTAACCTGCAAGTACTCAACTTGGGAAGCAACTTGCTTTCAGGTAATGTTCCGCACATGTTTGGGAATCTCACTGAACTTCTTGTTCTCGATTTGTCCGAAAATGCATATTTGGTGAGTGAAATTCCTGTTGATATTGGGAAGCTTGAGAAACTTGAGCAGCTTTTCTTGCAAAGCTCTGGTTTTTATGGTCTGATTCCAGATTCACTCGTGGGTTCCCAAAGTTTAACCATTTTGGACCTGTCACAGAACAATCTAAGTGGTACGATTCCTCAAACACTATTGTCCTTTCTCAAGAAGCTAGTGTCTTTCGACGTTTCACAGAACCAACTCTCGGGGGCTTTCCCAAATGGTATATGTAGCTCGCAGGGTCTCATAAACCTTAGTCTCCACACCAATTTCTTCAATGGTTCAGTTCCCAACTCAATTACAGAATGCTTGAATCTTGAGAGGTTTCAAATTCAAAACAACGATTTTTCTGGTAACTTACCGGCTGGGTTTTGGTCTTTAACCAAAATTAAGCTTATCAGAGCTGAAAACAATAGATTTTCAGGTCAAATGCCGGATACAATATCTGAGGCATCTCAGTTGGAGCAAGTTCAAATAGATAACAACAGCTTTAGTGGGAGGATCCCCCAAGGTCTTGGTTTAGTTAAGAGCTTATATAGATTTTCTGCATCTGCTAATGGCTTCTATGGTGAGTTACCTCAAAATTTTTGTGATTCTCCAGCTATGAGTATCATAAACCTTTCCCACAATTTCCTTTCTGGATATATTCCTGAGCTGAAAAAATGCAGAAAGTTGGTGTCATTGTCATTGGCAAGCAATAGTCTTATTGGTGAAATTCCATCATCACTGGCTGATTTGCCAGTACTAACTTACCTTGATTTATCTGATAACAATCTTACTGGTTCAATCCCACAAGAGCTTCAAAATTTGAAACTTGCTCTCTTTAATGTATCCTTTAATCATCTATCTGGAAAAGTGCCTTCTGCTCTAATTTCGGGTCTCCCTGCTTCATACTTGGAAGGAAACCCTGGCCTTTGTGGTCCTGGATTGCCCAATTCCTGTTCCGATGAGTCACAAAGAGATCGGAGTTCTGGTGGCATTAGTACATTGACATGTGCCCTGATTTCTATAGCATTTGGTGTTGGGATCTTGCTTGTTGCTGCTGGTTTCTTCGTGTTCCATCGATCCTCGAAACGGAAATCTCAAATGGCACAAATGGATGGTTGGCGTTCAGTGTTTTTCTATCCTCTTAGAGTTACTGAACATGATCTGATATTTCATATGGATGAGAAAAGTGCTGTGGGAATAGGTGGGGCTTTTGGTAGAGTATACATCATTACATTACCTAGTGGTGAACTGATTGCTGTCAAGAAGCTTGTCAATATAGGGAGCCAACCTTGGAAAGTTTTGAAGTCTGAAGTGAAGACATTAGCTAAGATCAGGCATAAAAACATTGTCAAAGTTCTTGGCTTTTGTCATTCAGATGAATCCATTTTTCTCATCTATGACTATTTACAGAAGGGAAGCTTAGGGGATATGATAGGGAAATCAGATTTTCAGTTGCCATGGAGTGTTAGAATGAGGATTGCCATTGGAGTTGCTCAAGGATTATCATATCTTCACAAGGATTACACTCCTCATTTACTTCACAGAAATCTCAAGTCAACAAATATTCTTTTGGATGAGAATTTTGATCCTAAGCTGACAGATTTTGCTCTCGACCGAGTTGTGGGTGAAGCTGCATTTCAGTCCACAATCTCTTCAGAACTTACATGCTCATGTTACAGTGCTCCTGGTAATCTTCTTTACACCAAATTGATATTTTTAAATCTAGCTTTGATTTTCTCAAGTTTATCTATTAGTTCACTGCTGAATGTCAATTACTTGGATGTTTTTCGAATACGATGTTTCCTCTCCATATGAAAGTTTGGATGACGTGTGTAATCTATCTTCTTTGTTCTTCCAGTCAGCTTTACTTAAATCAGTTCCATCATTATTTGTTTAGTTGCTTGAAGAAAACATATTTTCTGTAGCACCTGAAATAGCTGTTTGCTTGATTGCAGAGAATGCATACGATAAGAAAGCAACTGAACAAAGGGACGTTTACAGCTTTGGTGTTGTGCTACTAGAGCTGATAGCTGGCAGACAAGCTGATCAAGCAGACTCAACTTCATCTCTTGATATTGTGAAGTGGGTTCGAAGGAAAATCAACATTGCCGGTGGAGCACTCCAGGTCCTCGATCCTAAGATTGCCAACTTGTCGCGACAAGAGATGCTTGGTGCATTAGACATTGCTATTCGTTGCACTTCTGTCATGCCAGAGAAAAGGCCATCTATGCCTGAAGTTGTAAGAGCACTTCAGTCCTTGGACACAAATATGCATATTCCAGTTGCAAACTTTCCTACATCCGATGGTGACTCTGGTCCAGTGTAAAAATTGAAGAAATATAAGACCCGCTTTTTGCTTTGTGTCTTCGCATGTAAATGTGACATCATTTTACATGATTCATTTTGACTGTTGAGTGTTCAAGCAAAGGATATGTTTATATATCATTCCTTGCTCTACCAAAATTGGGTCTTAAGGCTGTCGACCTGTTGATAATATCAATACAAGATTACAATGGCCATTTTGATAGTCTGACTGCGTTAGGCTGCCAAAGTAATACAATATATATATATAT
>JAOSBN010000007.1:4526196-4560148 GCA_027563595.1 Erythroxylum suave | reverse complement strand
TTACCTGACAAACCAAATCGACTTGAATATGACATGGAGGGTCACGTGAATGTCATATCATACAAGTTTCCTCCAATTTGATAAGTTGACGTTAATCAAAACAGGATTAACATTATCACATCAGAGACTTACTGACATGAAATTCCAAATGTGGTCCTCTTACTTGGAGACAAAACTCTGTAGACCCTATATAAAGAATCCTATGCACATTAGTCTCCCTAAATCACTGTTAAAAGAATCCCTCAGTCATAAAAATCACTCTTAAAAGAAAGTATTACATATTTCTAAAAAGTCAAATTTGTAGAAAATGTTCAAGATTGCTTATTGTTATTGAAGGGTTGAGTGCACACACATATATACAGTTCTTAAAACCATTATTCTATTAGGAAAGGGTTCCTAAAAAATTTAAATCCTATTCTAAAAAAAATTTCTATAGGTCCTAAACAACTAGTCGGAATCATAATGAGAATAAAATTAATGATTATACGTCTTTGGTATACAAGAGCTAGAAATGAAATTATAAAAGCTAATAGTTACACCAGTGTTTGGTATCAAATATTAAGAATGGTAAAGACAATTTTTAACTTATGTTTGATTATAATGTCATTGATTTTGTAAGGAAATAATTAAAATATTTATTATTATTAATTAATTAAAATGTTTGTATTTAATAAATAAATAATTAAAATTATTTTTATTGATTCAATAAATTATTAATTTTTAAATAATTGTGTATAATTTTTTAGTAAGAATATAATTAAAAAACATAATGAACTTATTTTATGATATAAAATCATTGAAATAAAATAAAATAATTATTAAATAAAGTAATGTGCAATGTTGATAATAATATCCAAAATGATCTATTGCATAAATAAATAGACTAATCTTAAATTCTCAAATTGACAGTTTCAGTTGAGACAAAACATAAAGAAAAAGAGAAGAAAAAAAGAAATTATGTTTGCCTACAATTGTTTATTTGTTATTCTTGATATCTAATTTCAGGTTGCACCCGCATTACCTTGGGAAAAAATTTTAGAATTATTTAAAATCATTTCCAGATTTTTCAATCCTTATTTTATCCACTACTAAAAGTCAAACATTTACAATCCTTATCTTATCCATTACTAACAGCTAAACAAGCAAAAATTAATAAATGTAGGTTACATACCCATTCTTATGTCTTCAATCCTAGTTACCAAACCATAAGTAACATCTGTAAAATAGAATAACATATTTAGCTTACAATAACTTTCTATCTAATAAAGAATCCTAATATAATATAAATTTTAGCTCTTATCTTTTATTAACTCAATTTTCAATCTTTATTCTACTAAATTAAGGCTTGTGGTTGGCTAATTTTTCCTCTTCTATTTGTTTATACACTTTAAGCTCTTTAGCATCAGAAAGTCTATTTATTGTGTAATCTAAAAAAATTTATTGGGTTATTAACTTAGTTTTATTCATATTAGGGTTTGTTTGATTCCTCAAATTGTTGCATGCATTTGATTATTGATTATTGATTATTGATTATTGTGGAATATACATTCTACAAGAAGTTATATTCAACTAATTTACTTTATGATCATTTTATATGCTTGTTTTTGTTTAGGGTTTATCGCTTGCATGTTCTTCATTTTTTAGTCTCCTTCTGCATAATAGTTCATCTTTATAAGTAGGGTGTTGTTTATATTATTTTGATGATGTTATTTTTTGTTAAATTTGTCACCATCACACTCATTGTTGAGTAATTGTCTCAAACACATCATGTAAATAAGTTTTTATTATCCTCCCATATGATAAACATGGATATATGCAAAAAAGAGAAATTTGTCCCCAATAATAATTTTTAAATTGATAGATATAATCATTTCAATTTATCACTATGAATATAAGAAAAATAGAACAAGGAGAGGAATGCAGAGGAAAAGATTATTAGCTAAATACTTCCTCTCTTTAATTGAAAAAAAAAATTTTGTTACTTAAATTTAAGAAAAATACTTTACTTTAAATAGAGGTTGAAATCATAATGACAAAACACCTTTATCCTTTTACCAGCATCAACAAATCATCCACTAAAAATTTGAGGACCCAAATCCATTATTGTCCAATGTAAAATTCACTTCTTTCTTACTATTTATTCTTCACCTTCTTTTTCAAAATATATGTAAACTAGAATTTGTTCTAAATAATTATTTTTATTCTTTTCTTTTAATATGGTATATATAGATTTTGATACAATATGAAACAATTAAAACACTTTTCTTATAATATTATTTTTTCTCAAATATTTCTAATTTTTTAATTGTCAACTTTAACTAACTCTAATTATATAAGTGAAGATACTATGAAACTATTTGTTATAATTTTGAGCTATATAGTACATAAAAGATGTTATGTTATAACTTTTTTAAAAGTTGTATTTAAGGTGTCAGATTAAATATAACGTTACTATTTTATTTTGTCTTTATTGTATGGTATACCTACCATATCTAATGACTAATTTTTTAAATATTTAATATTGTCCTTAATTATTTTAGATGAACCTTCAATATAGGGAACACGAATGGATCATTGGCCATACATAATAATGGGCCTTTTTTGAGGTCTTAATGGGTAAATATGTTAGTGGATAAGTGAAAATATTTGAATTTGAAGATATTAATAACTTTTACCATTATGATACTATTAGTTATAGTATGGTGGGATCAAGATAATATTGAGTGGTTATTGTTGAAGTTCCCCTTTTGAGACCAGAGTGGAGCCCTCTTGATGATCCGCGGTAGCCTTCTAATTGATAACTAACTCAACCGAAAGGTTCCCATAAAGCCAAGCTGCTTAACTGTTAAAACCCTCTTATACTATAAAAGTTAAAAGCACAGAAAATAGTGGGAAACTTGTTTTTTTAATTTTTTCGATAACATAGCGATTGTTTTTCTATGATTCCCAAATTTTGAAAACTTGCATAACACATTTTAAAACACTCCTAATATTTCATATACCATCTCAACTTATGAAATGGGAACTCAGGTCCACATCACAAGCAATCACAAACATACAATTTACAACATTTTAAAAATATCATTGAGGATCAAAGCCTTCTAGTTTATTAAGAAACAGATATTTACAATCCCACAATTGTTTTCAAGATCAGACTTTTAAGTCCTTTCCAAAATAATTTAAAACATATATACAAGTAACTAAGCCAATTTCAAGCAAACATGTACATAAGAAAGATAACACAAGCACAACAGCACCTAACGATACAACTATTCTTGTGGTGGAGTCCTAATTACTACAACACCTATATGCATACCTGGGGTAGTTTGTTTGAAAACGTAAAAATAAAGGTGAGCTAATGAGCTCAGTAAGTGTTAACCAGTTTACTAAAAAATTAAACTTTTCATAACAACATAACTGGAATAGTCCCATATAATAATAAAACTCATGGTAAAAATATTTGCTACAATATTTCATTTGTGCATCATCAAATCTGATAATAACATAACATTTCATAAAAGACAATTTCAAAATTTCTAAAATACTATTTCAAAATGCTTTTCAACATTAAACTCATAATATAAAAGTTTCCATTTTCCATGTTCCATTTTCCTTAAACAATAATCAATGGTGGCAATAAGTTTTCTGAAAACTTTTATACTGAAAATAAGCCAACCATTAGAATTGGTACTGTATGGTGCTTAGTCATGGAGCTGATTCTATATCGCTTACTTGTGATTGGTTAACCACTATTTACGGAGTTGACTCTACATTGCTTACTAGTAATAAGTTATCCATTATAAACTGATATCATAACATGTATAAAGCCTAACTGTGTATCATAGGCAAAAGTAACTTATACTTTTTGAATTCAGCTTATTATCTAAATCAATTATGAGAGGATTCATAATCATTCAACTTAATGCATAGTTTTAATGTAATTTCCAATCATACAAAAATTAACATTCAATTTACAACTCATATAATGCTAAAGCATAATCTCATGCTAGCAATATTCACTTGTAAAATATCATTCACATAAAACTCAATATAAATATTCATTTGCATAAAATTAGTGTAAAGTACACTTACTGTAATAACCCGTTTTCTTTATTAAAGGTTAGGATCCTCGACCAGTGTACAAGGAAATAGCATTAAGAATTTATAAGGTGCATTGCATTCACATGCATAATATAAACATATGCACACATGAACGTTGATTTAGAAAAACATTGCAAAAATAATGTATGTGCACTTCATTGACATATTTCAGGGTATGAAAGATTTAAATTGGTTATGATATGATTGTGAAATGTTATGTCTTGGCTTTTTGGTTTGATGGATTACTATTAGTAATTTGGATCTATTTGTTAAAATTGGGAGATTTATGAATTTATGTGTGTTTTTGAACTAGGAAAAATGTCAAGTGGTAAGACAAATTGATACATATAGTAGTAGAAATAATTGATACATGATAATAGAAATAAGTGACATGAAGCATTAAATAATTGGGTGACAAATGGCTTATAGATTGAGTGACAATTGGACTAGTAATTAAGAGACATGTGGAACCATGAGTTAAAGACATGTGGCAAGTGACAAGTGTCACAACATTTACCACACACCTTACTTTCAATATACTCACTTGAAAGACCAACTTTTCTTTCGTTCTTACTTTTATCTACAAGCTCTTTTCTTCTTCTTCTTCTCTCATTCACAAGACACTTACGATTTTTGATTTTTGCCAAACTCCTTCAATTTGGCTCTCCAAAGATTTTGTTGTTTTCTTGTTGTTGATGAAGAACCCAAACTTTTCCTCCTTTAAATGGTGATGATCATGTAAACTTGGAGGAGCTAGGTGACTTGAGGATTTGAGGAGTTTTTGAGTTAAACAAGTAAGTTTATTATTGTTCTTCATGACTTATTTTGATAGAACATGATGATGGTGGAATTAGGATGAGATGTATATGATGTTGATGAGTGCAGAAATTTTGATGATTGAATGGATAAAATCATGTTCTATTTTTGAGTGTATAAAAACGTAAGTTATATGTTGTTATGTGGATGAAATAGATTGGGATTTGAAGCATAATAAAGGTGAATTTATGTCAAAGAAAAGGTTAGTGTGGTGTTCTTGAAATGAGAAGAACTAAGATGATAGTGAATGATATTGATCATGTCATGTTTTTGTGTAAAAGGTAAATAATAGTTTATGAGTTGTAGTTTGGATGATTCTGAGTTGGAATTGAGGTTATATTGATGAGAAATTGAAGTGTAAATGATGAATTATGAAGATGTGTTGGATTTAGTATGTAAGGGTTAAAATTTGGAAAATTATTAAAGGAAATGGTTGGTGATTTCACACATCACCCATCCCATGATCGTTGGAAGACCTCCACAATTGTGGGAAGTGCACTGAAGGTCAAAAATTTTCGAATATGATAACCTACAATCGTGGGAATGCCTCCAAGATTGTGGGAAAGGCATTGGATATGAAATGTTATCTTTTGTGAGATCTTTGAACCAACTAATGATAAGCTATTTTACTTTGGTGCATTTGGACTTGATTGAGGCTTGAAATGAACCTAATTTGATGTTGGATCAGTTGATTAAAGTGTTTGAAATGTATAGGTTGTTAATTGATGTTTTAACTTGAGAATTGATTCTTTCATATCAAGTATTTAAATCTGCAAGTTTATGAGTAATATAGGAATGAAGGTGTTCTTATGAATGTAAATGTGATCCAAAGGATATGAGAAAGGTGTATTAGGTATGAATGAATGTACACTGGAATATTGTGTGGTTATATAATGTTAAAAAAGGAATTTAGGGAATGTATGATTGATGATATTAGAATAATAAAGTTTCTTTGAGGTGTAAAACTAAGTGCAAACTAGACATATACAAGTTATAAGGTTTGAATGATCATGACATATTAATGGTTAAAAGTTGTGATTTAAGGGTACATCCTCTGGAATAATCAATTGACCATGCATTATACATGACACATATATACATATGTGTATGACTGAATATTTATATGAATTATCAAATTACTCATGTATGTACAATGTGTGTGTATTGCATGATTTTAGATGCACAAGTTGAACGCTAGCATCTAGATATTGTCGTTTCATCAAGGCAATAGCTAATCTGGAGTTTACTATAAGTCAACTTAGATGTTTACTCACTACGATTGATTTGTTTTGTTTAAATTTATGTTATGGTGTTATTTGTGATAATTCTAGACATTGATGGTCCGAGGAATATGACAATTAAGATTATATTGGGAGTGTTCATAATTAAAGGTGAATCGGGAAAAATGTGTACTCAACTACATGTTGAATGTTTGATTTAAATCCGATGAATATGTGAAAATGACTATATGTAATAAATGAAAGTGATTGATTGCATGGAACGAGAAATTACAATTTTAAGAAGAGGATCTTTAAGCATCCACAATGAAAGTAAAAAAATATACAAGCACAAGACACGCTACACGCATGCTTTAGAAAATATTGATATAAAAATAGGGGTTGACAAATATGAGAAAATTTAAAAACATATCATAAATTATTTACACCGCTAAGATTATCACATAATCAAGAAAGCAAAAGCTTTCGAAAATAAAAGAAGCAGGCATGCGTATTAAGAAAATAATGCCTGAAATGGTAAATTCGTTTAAATGATCATCCAAAGAAATATAATAAAGGGGCATGTAAGCCCCGACAATGAATTAAAACCAGGACAAGAAAGCCGTTAGTCCGTGAAATAAAAGGAATCTAAGAGGAAAGGTTGTTGTCGCCTAAAGGACTAGTGACTTCAGCGCTATCATCGCAGTCATCCATCACTGTACACATGTCAGGATCTTTAATCTGCATGGCGACAGGTTTTGGAGGCTATGCTTCTTATGAACTGGATTGGAATATGCTTGAATTCTGTGAAGCACCGTTGATTAAGTTATCATAGTTCTAATTTTTGAAAATCTAGGAACTACAATAGTGATGGACAATTTCATATTTGAATTTTTTCACCCTTGTAAGGTTGCTTTGGATCCTCCATTTCTTGCTTTATGTTGACGACCTCCGCCTTCAAGATTATGATTTCCTCCTCTTGCACAACAGTCAACTATCCTACTCCTTCTCAATCATCACCCTCTCCTCCTTAAACCTACCATATTCTTTGCACAAGGCAAGGTAGTTATCTTTCATCTCTTTTTATCACCTTATAGAGATTTTCGTAAATTCCATAAAAGAACATAGAGAAGGCCTGAAGATGTGCGAAAAAAGTTAAAAAGTCTATGTCATGGACCTTTACTCTATCCGCAGGGGTGACAATTTTCCATGACGACTGACGACCTTACCATAACCTTGCGAAAGACAAAATCCTCCCTCTTCACATGCCAATTTGGACCCAAAAAAAATCCTCAAAAGTTGTAAGCTACGCATGAAGTACTGTAACAGAAAAATAGGGAACTGGTAGGGATACAATAAGTAGGGAGGGAGTAGGTGTAGCAACAGCGATGATAGTGACTCCGTCACTATGCGTTACATTTTGTTTTTTCTCCTTCTTCTCTTTTTGAACCTGGTTTTAGTAATCATCTGTTTATGTTCATCATGTGTGAAAAATAAAAAAGAAAAGAGAGCATTATGAGAAATAGAAGAGGATTATAAAGATGAAAATGAAAAAAAAAAAAGGTTTATCTTGAGAAGAACGTAGAAGCCTGACTGGTTAGATTGAGGCTTGATGACCCACAAGCCTTATTTGATGCATAAATCTGCAGGGACATGTTGAATTTTCGTAATATTGTAGGCAGTAGGCTACCATAAAGTTGACGATGATAAACCAGGCTTGACGGTGAAATTGGCTTGTGGCAGGTCTGTTTGGTTATTTATTTCTACTAACTATTATAGGATGTAGCGGAAGCCTAAGACCATATCTGAATGTGTTAGTAATAGATGCCAACTTCCCCTGACTTGGACTAACAAATCATCTCTTCTGTTTCAGGGTAGCAAGTATGGAAATCAGCAGCAATGTCAAATCTCCCTATCTTCTTATTGAAGTCAAACCTCCAAAGTTTACAAGCATGAGTTCCCACTTCTAGGCTATCATCGAAGTCCCTTTCTTATAGACACCATATTGTGAATAATAGACTTGGGATGAACTAGAGACCCGTGGAGAGGTGAACAAAAATTGAGACGAGAAGAATGTTGTCGCTACTGTTTGATGCTATCGATACTAAATCACTAAAAAGAGTGAGGTGAAGAACTCTTAACAATAGTAGCACTATTAGAGGTAGAGTAACTTTTACTAACATGTATCATCAAAATAATTAGGGGTAAATAAAAAATTTGAGCTTATCTTGGTAAGCAATTTTCACAGGCCTCAAAAAAGAAATGAGATAATGATCCAACTTTAAAATAATTGTATAATTAAAAAATTTAGGTTCAATAATCTTAAAAAATGCATGGAAAACATGAGTAAAATGACAAAACTAAAGAAGGATTACTGTAGAGAAGGTATAAGAAGGATATTAATAAGAAATTATGAATTCTACTAAAACAAAAATGCAAAAAATTAGATAAATATCACTCGAAAAATTGATTATTTATAAGCGATAAATAAAAAAATTAAAGGGATTGACTTATAATGGGATTCTACTTGTCCAATTATCCCTTATATAAAGCTGTCCTCCATTGAATTAATATAGATTACGTTTCTTATTATTTAGTGTTTTCATCTTTTTTTATTTATTGATTTAGTTGTTGGAGTGCCCCGTCAAAATAACTATGACATTTCTAACTTTGTTTTTGGTAGGACTATTATGTTAAGTTGAGTTCCAAGTTCATCAAGATTTTTGGTTGCATCATCTTTTCTTATTTTTTTGTTGAGGTTGTAGAACATTACTAGTCATTCTTTAAGATAGGCAAACCCAAAGCTTTATTTGGGACTAATAGTGTTAACAAGCTTTTGTAGACCTGATAAGTTATTTATGAGGCCCATTATTATTAAGTTTTTAGTAGGACTATTATGTTAAGTTGAGTTCCAAGTTCATCAAGATTTTTGGTTGCATCATCTGTTCTTATTTTTTTGTTGAGGTTGTAGAACATTACTAGTCATTCTTTAAGATAGGCAAACCCAAAGCTTTATTTCGGACTAATAGTGTTAACAAACTTTTGTAGACCTGATAAGTTATTTATGAGGCCCATTATTATTATCAACATCAGTTGCTGCAAAAGATTTATACTTGTCTATCTTAGTCACAAAAGAGGCTATAATGAAAAATCTACTTTTGCAATCATCATTATGAACACCCAATTAAAGTCCCACTGAGACATGAAGTCTGAGGCTATTTTTGCAAACAATCATACATAAATTCAAAACTACGAAAGAATTATGAAATGACATATAAAGCTTATTGAACTCGACCTTAAATATGTCTCCTTATCATCTATTGAGCTGAAAATTATAAAGTAACAACAACAACTATATGTTCTATAAATAAGTTGAACATGATCTTATTGGTGTCTTTAAAAAAACATAACCTTAAATTTGAAGAAAAATTTTAGGCACAGTTGGAGGAGGCAATCACTATCTAGTTAGATAAATCCTAAATTTTTGGAGAGTCTAAAATAAGAGTTACTCTAAACGGTTGAAACACACTTGTCAAAGTTTTTATTGATCATTAATAATGATGAATCCCTCTTTATATCCATATGATAGCCTTATATAGTCATAAAGAGTAACTACTCAAAGTAGATACAACCCTAAGTTCCTAAGTATGACCCAACTTGAAATAAGTGTACTTACATCATATCTCTAATCATTCGATAATTGTATAAGGAAATTGACCATATAGTCTTAGGGAGAAAGGAGAGTATTGATACAGTTACACTTAAGAATTTATTCTACGAATAGTTCAAGATGGGCACTAATTAAGTAACTTGAGCTTTTGCTTCATAATATATTTGGAATAGATGGCCAATAGGAAGAAGAGGCCATATATGGTGGGTAATACTTGAACATATTAGAAAATAACTTAGGTGCATTTTTTTTATGCTTATAAGATTGATGTTGGATTGTTGTATGGTACTGTTGACCTAGGTATAATGAGATATATAGGGTTACTTAGAAAGGTCGACAGAGCACATATGTTGGCTAGAATGGAGGGAATGGACGGAGATCGTGTGTGGGATGAGTCTTTATAAAGGAGACAGGAAAGATGCCTGAGAGTGTGGAGTTACCTATAAAATGTGGACCAAGAGGCAAGACCTCAAGTAGAGATAGTAGCAAAGTGGATTGAGGATGTTGAATTGATGTCATAATAGTTATTTTAGGAAAGCATCAATAAGACAGTCCATCAAGTAAAGTAATAACAAATTGCTTAGGATGCAATAAGAATACTGAGAGAGAGCATTTCTAATAATTGAATTTGATCAAAGAGAACTTGCCTATTTATTCCCACTATGTTGGGTTTGCAATGACAACTAGGACCTTTCCACCATCTCTACTTTGGGGTGGTGATCATAATGGCGTAATTGATATATGATTTGTTTTTCTTCTTATTTTATCCTATGTATTTTCTTTTATCTTATGTTTTTTCCTTATTCATTTCGAAGTATATTTTACATTTCAATTATTTTAGTTTCCTTTATTAAGTACTTATTTCATTTAATTTTCGTCTTAGAACATTTTTCACTTTATAGTTTTTATTTTTGATTATCTTTAAGTAAAATACCAAACATTTTTAGATTTTTATCACACTAATATTGAATAATATGAGACAAAAAGCTCAGAGTAGTTTTCTTAATATTTTGTTTTCCTTCCTCTATATCCACTTTTATGTGCCATGTTTCTTTCTTTATGCTTATCATTGGTACATTAACGAAAATGTTTAATTTAAGTGTCGGGATGGATTATTTTGAGTTATTTTTAATTGCAGATCTCTTAAGTAAATAGGTCTAGTTGAAATGATATTAATAAAAATTTTCAGAAAAATAAACAATGAAAAGAAAAGTCATTAAAAGGACTCAAAAGAGGTTAGATAACATTTTGATTCAACTAGGTCGTGTCCGTAGCTATAATAATTGATGAGTAGTTTAATTTCAATTTAATTTAATGATCTTAAATTGATTCTTGATTTGAATAATGAAACCTATGTATGATTTTTAACATAAATTAAGTTAAAATTGAACTTATTAGCCTAGTGTTCCATTTCTTTTTAAAAAATGAAAAATGAATAAAATAAACAAAAATAATTTTACTTCGTTGACTCAAACCTAAATAAAGAATTGACGTTAAGAATGGTTATAATTACCATTTGAAATGGCGATTAAACTAATAACAAGTGGTATTCATTAAGTTTACCTTATCATTAAAAAGTTGGAATGATGTTTCAAATAAGCCTCTTATACTCCATAAAAGTACTAAAAATAAGTGTTTTAATTTATTTTTTGACATTGTTATTAAGATGTGTGAGAAAGAAAAATTTTTCCTTATTGTCTTTATTTTATATATAGGGTCAAATTATTTGAATTAAGTTGATTTTTGAAGGGTTGTTCATTTAAGTTAAAGTAAACTATAAATCAGTGCAAGTTTTAAAAAATAAATAGTTGATAAAACGTAATTAAGCAAATAATGAGCACCTTTGATTTCTTTAATTGGTTTTTTGAACTTTCTTAGGGTTGAAACTTGCTTAAATTGAGAGTGATTGAGATTAATTTGCTTTAGAATAAGAAAAAACTAATTGTTAAGATATTTGATTTAAATAAAGCATACATATATTTCACCAGTATTATACTTTATTTTTATGCTTAAAATACCTTAGTTTGCTTCGCTTATAATATATTTTTATGCAATTAAGAAGATATTACCTTAGGATAAGCTTTGTCAAGAAATGAAGAAGATTACAAGTGAAAACGTGAAGAAAACACTAATTTTGGCTAAAATTGATCTAGTACATAACTGTGTGCAAGATTGTATCATTCTTAAACAACTTAGAATCGAATATACAATCAGAAATAAAAGCAAAAGAGAGATTGTACGGAAGGAAACAATTTTTGAAAGGACAAGTGCTATAGGATACAGTCGTGTCACAACTTCTGTGCAAATGAAGAAAATTAATTAGAAAAAATGAACACTGATATGTTAGAGCTCATGTCCTAAACCATGTTTGTGATAGGAAAAAAGTATAAAGGTTATAATCCTTAATTCTAAGGAGATTGTTTCACTTTTCTTTTATTCTAAACATAAGGTTCACTATTAGGAGGTAGAACAATCTTTTGGAGATAAACTTTGTAACTATTTTTAATAGAGAAGAAGACTGAGCATCATCCTAGTAGACCAAAGCTGATTGGAATAAATATAATCATCTCAATAGACCAGAAATTGAAATATACATATTTTATCTGGAACTCTTTCTAATTTTATGTGTTTCATTCTATCCTTTACTTTTTTTTATTGTAAAGGTTGTTTCCTTTTTTAAGGATTGATTCAATTTTATTTATTAAATGATTTTTATTTTTAAAATAAAAGTGAGTTTAATTAAATCTAATGGTTATATTTATATTAATTTTTTGTGTGGAAGATTCAAAAGAACTTGTATGTGAATGAATCATAGTTTAGATGTTAAGAGTTATATAGGGTGCTAAAGATAGGGTTACATAAATCTTCTAGTAGTAGGGATAAACCTTTCATGGAGATTCATAAAATTTAATGCATTTTTAAAGGTTTTAACTAGCTATAGTATCTTAGTTAATCAACTAAAGAATATGTGATTGTAACTCAAGAGAGAGAAATTTCATAATTTATACCAATCCTAATATTAAAAACCTTATAAGTTTATAGAATCATAGCTGTTAAGATGATGCTAGGAAGAGTCTTGATATAGAAATTGTTCATATTTGTATTCTTTACTTTCTTATTTTCTTTATTTTTTCCTGGTGATCTATTCCTTTATTTAGGTTCTATTTTATATTTTTAATCAATCTCATCAATAATGAACCTATTTATATTATTTGACTAGTTGATAGTAGGAGAGTGTACAAGATTATTTTAGCTTCCTTAATAGGTTAACACTTTATCCACTTTGATATTATTTTCAAAGGCTAGTGTGCTTGTTTTAGGTTATGATCAATTAATTTATGATAGAGAAAACTTAGGAGCAGAAAATAACACAACAATACGCATGTCGAAATAATAATTTCACTCAAAGGGCCTGATTTTTAGGATATCATTCCTTTCTTGATGAGGTGGCATAATAAAGCACAAAAATAGGCATGCACTATATAAGGGAGCCAAATCTTAGTTTTGTAAAGATCCCTCCCTCTTCACCTTCTCCTTCATATTGCTTAAGGATGATTATCTTCTCATAGATTTTGGCTTCCTAACTATAAAACAAATGGTAAAAAATTAACCTAAATCGTAAAACCCTAATTTTTTGTGAACTATACCCTAACCTTGAAAAGAATTGAAATTATTGGGAAAATTACGTGTTAATCTAAGGTTATATGGAATATGTGATTTAAAAATAGTAAAAAAAAGTAATCTAGAGAGTCTTTTACTGATAGAGAGCTTAAAATTGGGAAATGATTTGATTTGAGATAATTAAAATAATGTGATTTTGGGGCTTTTAGATTATGAACAACGTTTTAAAGTTTTGGAACACATAACTTGGAATATAATTGTGTTATATGTCATCTCTCTCACTCCAAATTAGTTACTAAACATAAGAAACAAACACAAGTTAGGATATGACATGTATCTTTAAATACTATAAATTTAGATCAAAACTAAATTTTGAATTGTACGGCTTGACACAAGTATGTCTTTAGGCATGCCACATTTTTAAGCTGGTCTAAATTAGAACATAGGTGTGGTCCACACTCTTTTCTTCACTAGACTTAAAATTGTAACCTTTTTTTCTTTATAGAACATAGATTATTTTGCTTCTCTTTGCTCATATAGGAGCTTACATATCTAATATGAGGTGAAACAAGACTATGTTTTAGGTCATAATTTTCACTATTTCTACAAGTTTATTCCCAACATTTTCCTTAGAGATTATTTCATCCTCTCCCCTTCTTTCTACTTACAAAAAAGTAAATAAAAATGAAGTAGTGACTAAAGATGTATAAAAATTAAGAACCCTATTAAACAAGCACAAATCAAATCTTATATATCGGTTTCCCTTCCTGAACATCTATAATAGCTCTATTGTATCTAGGATAACAAAATCAATTGAAAAATTGGATTTATTAATGTTATCCAAAACACCTTCAACAATTTTTCTAGGATATTTAGTTGATCTATCAGTTAATTGACTAATCCTAATCGGTTTAAGGCTTTCTAAGTATAGTTTCTCAAACATAAAATAAGGCATTAAATTTAAACTTTCTCTTATATCTGCTAATATCTTGTCTACTAAAAAACTATAAATAGTTTAAGAGATAACAAAACTCTCTAGATTTTTTAATTTAAATAGTTTATTTTGGACAATAGTGGAGCATTCCTCATTCAGTGTTATCATAAATGATTCCTCTAACTTTTTATTGTTTCTTAGCATATTCTTTAAACACTTGACATAGTTGGCCACCTACAAAAGAACCTCAATAAATAAAAAATTAGTATGAAACTTTCTAAGAAATTTAATAAGCTTACCAAAATTTAAAAAAAAAATGTTTCCTTTTTGAGGCACAATAGATAGGGAATTCTAGATTACTTTTTTTTTTTTGCTTCCTTCTTCTCCCTACATCTTTTTTTCCTTCTTCCTTATAAATAGCCTCCTCTCTTTTCATTTTTCACTATTTTCATTTGTTAGCCCTCTTCCACTCCTCAAGGTGATTGCCATCACATGCTCCTTAGAATTTGGTTCTATGCTACTTAGTAATAAACCTTAAGTCTTCCAACTACCAATTTGGCTAGCTAACCAATTTAGTTTTATGATTATGAATTGAAGTTTTAATTTCAGAGAAAGCTTCCTAAATTTGACATTAAGCCTCAGTTGTAGATATATTCATCATTAATTTCTCCATGCTTAATATTTGTGACAATCTCACTGCTTTTCTTAGGTTATCAATTTTCTTTATCAATGCCTCTACTTAAGCTACCAATATAGTATTTTTCATCTACAGTATGTAGCCCTTCTACTTTGTTTTCCCTTTCCATGCTTAATTTTCATTGATAGTTATTCATTGCATCTCCTCAACCAATCTTAGGGTGGCTTTAAGAGTTTTATTGTTCAAAGTTCTCCCAAATAATGCATCTATCATATGCTTTATGACATATCTCAAACTATTATAGAACGTTTATACTTCAAACTATATAAGCAAACCATAGTATGAGCACCTCTTAGGTAGGCCATTATATCTCTTACATGTCTTATAAAGTGTTTTGTTATCATGCTACAAATAGAAAGAGACATCATTTTGAAGTTTGGAAACCTTGATATAACTACCTATCCAAGTATGTTGGATTGTATCCTTAAGTGATAGCTTCGCATAATCTAATGTTATTGTATGTTCCCCCTTTATATTAATAGGTTCTTAGATATTTTAGACTAATGAATTGTTTTGTCTCTAGTAATCTAAATAAGTGTTTTTCAATTTTAGGATCTTCTTCAAAAAGCTTAGATACTTCAAATTAAGCGTTAAGTATTCCAAACCCAAAAACAAAAGAAGTGTCAAGCAAAAAAGAAAAAGAATATAAATTAAAGAAAAATAAAAAATAACTAGATTAATAATTCTTTAGTCTCTTTAATATTAATAGATCCCTCAAAATAATTCTAGAAACTTCTTGTGTGTGTTTTTTTGTTCCTAACACTAATGTTAGCATTTTAGAAAAGCGCACCTATCATAAGTAGGGTATCACCCACTCGAGGATCAAATAAGTTTGATTATACTATTATTACATTTTCGGTTGTAAGTTTTAAGATGAATTAATCCAACCCTGAAATTATCCTAAAGCATATTAAGATTTCACTAACATAAGATAAAACAATTAATGAGAAAATATCATAATAATATAGCATCTAAATAGGAAATCCACCTAGCAACATCTTTGTAGTCATTATTTAATTCATCCAAACATTTTATTTCTTGAACTAGAAAATTCCTAATTTAATAAAATTCCTCCTAAAAAATTATAGCCACTTGTCCTCAAGTTGATTAATCAATAACTTTATATAATTAAAATATCCAAAGATGCATTAAAATTTGTAAAATTCCATAAAAAGTTTTGACTCGAATACCAAAAGATTTATGTAAGCCTACTTTTAGCACACCATGCAACTCTTGATATCAATGCTTGATTAATCAACAAATAATTTTTCTCAAACTGTTGCTTGTAGATTAAGATGTGATTTAATTGTTAGCCATTTCTAAATCAAAATTAAGAACAATAAAACATTTTGCAATTATTAAAATTTTTGTAAAATAATTAAAATCAATCCATAAGAAAGCAATAGTAAGGTTCCTCTTATTTAATCATCAACTGAGAATTAGTTACATACCATTCTTGAAACCATAAGCACAAATATAAAAACTATAGAAATCATAAGAAAATATTTTTTATGGGATTCTTAATCTGTCGATGTTCTTTACTTTGTTAAAATGATGTCAAATCTATTTTATCATTAAAAATTATAGAAATCTTGCACTAGGGTTTTTTTTTCTCTTATACTAATAAATACCCAATAAAACTTTAAAAATCCAAAATATCCTTTCATATTAGGGTTTCCAAACTATTTAACTAAATTGTTTCCATGAAAAAACACAGTTTGGAACACTATTATGTTCATCACTATAATTTAAGTATCTCATCCAAAGAGGAACATCAACTCTTACATACCTATAACTGAGGTTATGTAATTATAACTTTATCACCAAGTGACGTAAGCTTTGATATGCCCTTGTGTGAGAACTTTTCTTTAAACCCTAATTTCAAACAAGATCACAACCTAGCACACACTTGTATCTGGGTCCATATTCAATTTTCTTCGTCAACTTCTTCATTCCAAAAAAGGACATAGACTTTAAGATGCTTATAAATAAGTTTTTATTTAACAAAAAATGCATCTTATTCTTGATTTGATGTATAAAAAAAACTTCTCAATTCTTAGCCAACAATCACTCCCAAAGCAACCTTTCTCTAAAATTACCTAAACCATTAAATAAAAATAAGTAAGTATCAAATCAAGGCGATTTCTATAGAAAATATATCAAAATGGAAAATATTTGAATTCATAAATATATGTATGTTATGTGTACATCTATGTATACCAAATTTACATTGCAAACTCAACAAGTCATTTAAGATTAACTCATTAATGCAAACTTCAAACTTATCAAAATGATTAAAACTTGAAGAAGTAAAATTCACTAATGAACAAACATGTTGGTATATATAAGAACAATTAATAATCCATATGCTTCAAAAATAAAGGTCTAGAAAATAAAACTTCAATTAATAGTCCAAACAAATAAAAAATAACGGTCTAAAATATAAGACTCTTTAAATTCCTAAAGATCTTACTAAAAAGGAAATCTTGATCCTAGACTAAAAATTACTCCCAAAGCATATTTTCTCTAAAATTACCTAAAATATCAAATAAAATCAATTAAGTATCAAATCAAGGTATCTATGGAAAGTATGACAATTTTACAAGCATTTACTTACATAAATATATGTATGTTGTATGTACATCAATGTACTAAATATAGATTGTAGAATCACCAAGTAATATAAGATCCATTATTTACTAAAGACTTCAAACTTTTTAAAAAATATAAAGCTTAAAAAATTAAAATCTAAAAATGAACAAACATATTGATATATATATATAGGAACAATTAACACTCTAGGTGCATTTAAAATCAAAGGTCTAGAATATGAAACTGATTAAGTTTTTAATGATACTACTAAAAGAACAAAGAAAATGTTCATTTACAATAAAAACTTTAAAGTATTGTCTTAATGATGTATCAGTTAAATGTAGCCTATAGAAATAAACATGATCAAATCTGCCATACAAGTACAAACTCTTATTTAGGTCTTAAACTTAAGACAAGACTTAAAGAATAAATTATATACATATATATGGGACTCCATATGTTTTGGATGACCTAAAACACTATAAAACCTTCCAAAAAGAAGGATATTAATTAATATGTATGAATTCTCAAGCACTTTTCATTATATTAAAAGTCTACAAATTTCAACGTAGGTCACTTTTCACTTTTATTAATACCCAAGTGACTTAATTATACTGTTGACTAACTTAACCATCATAGTTTGATTATTTCAAGTATGATCATAATGAAGTATAACTAATCGATTCAGATTATCAAACTTCTTAGTCCATAATGGGACCCAAGAGCGGTGGCTTGAGTGTCAGTAAATTTAAATAACTATTTCTTATTTACTGAATATGATTGAACAAGAATCAATATATGATGAATTTTTTTTAATATAAATGACTAATATAATCAAAAAAATATGTAAAGAGTGTGGGAAATAAGAAAAGCAAACCAACTTATAATGGTTTGAGACACATCTTGAAACTTCTACTAAGTCTCTTCTTTTAACGAGGCAAAGACGAACCTTTTAAAAAAAATCTTATTTTCCATGAGTAAAAAGCAACTCTCCTTACAATCTTTCCCTGAAGTGAAGAGTAACCCAAATCATAAAGGAATTTACAATTAAAAAGAATTTTACTTGATCACTTTGATAACCTTAAAGGACCATTCACTTTAAAATGCAATAATGCATGCTTAAAATGTTTCTAAAAACTCTTATAAATGTGTATATAAGACACTCAAATGTTTTTACCATGTCTAAAAAAATGAAAAACAAATTTCATAGGGTTTATAAGGTTAAAGTAATCATTAAAACAAGAACTAACTACTACCAATAGCTAGTTTCTATGCATTAGTAGACCATTGTTGTATATTGGTCGACCAATGTTCTAGATGTTACAATATTGGTCAACTAATGCTATATATTAGTTCTCCAATGTGCACCTTAATGAAACATTGGTTAATGACAACATATTAATTTACTAATGTGTCTGCTACATATCTTCTATTTACACTTTTAACAACTTTAATTTACATTGATCAACCATTAACCTATATAAGTTGACTAATACACCTAAAACCATGATTTCAATATCTTTAATTGCTTACACTTAATTGTTTAAATGTAAAATTAACGTAAATACTTCTCAAAATGTTCCCTAAAGAATGTTTTAAGGATCAAGAAGATTTTCTTTGCGATCAAAACCTTGGTTCCTCTTGATGATTGAAAAGACTCATGCAATAATTTGAAATATTAATAAGTTTATGTATGATGGCCCTTAAAATATCAAAGTTACTAAATAGGAAGTAAAATAAAAATTACATATTCATTTACAACTTTTTTATGTCTTATTCTTCCTTGGTCTTGATTTTGTTCCTAACTTGAATAAGTTGAAATCCAACTTTGATCTATTGTCTTTATGAGATGCTTCTTGTTTTTATGCATGAACAATATTTCTTTTATATTAATTTTATTAAAAATAAACTCATTACTAGTACTTATATTTTTTATCATTAAAAAAATAGATTTTGAAGTTCTTTGGCTCAACAATGTCTCCTTTTCTAAGCTAATAAAATTTTTGTGATATTAAATAAATGGCGATCAAAATAAAGATATGTGATTTATCATTACAAAATAATATGAATAGTTAACTTCCCCTTAAATTTATGCATAATAAAGGAAGCTTAATATAATTTAAGAAGAAATAAAGCTTTGTATAATGATTATCATGATGATATTGAAATTAATGATTTCACCAGAATTTAATATTGCTAACTTTGTCTCCCCTATTTTGGAAATATAAAAAAGAGTTAATTATTCAGAAGTCTACCAAACTAATATTGAAATACTAAAACACATACTCATTCAAATACATATCAACTAAAACCAAATTTAAGCACTTGTGGAGATTTCTATTAAATGAAATTCCCATCAATCATGCCTAGTTCTCTTCTAATCATGAAAAATATATCCTCACTCATTAGGTTAATGAATATGTCAGGTAATTAATGTAATATATTAACAAATTCTAGCTTAATATCCTTATTTTCCATATGATCTCTGATGAAATAATATTTAATTTCAATGTGCTTGGTTCGAAAGTGTTGAATAGGGTTGTTTCTTAGGTAAATGCCAATAATGTTACCATACCTAATTAGTATTTTGTTAGGGCACATATGTAGTCTCTAAGTTATTTTTTAAGCCATAAAATTTATAGGTGATCGAAATCTATTTTTTACTAAACTATAAAACTAATGCATTTTCTAGAACTTGATAGGTACTAGATGTGCTCTTCTAATCTAAAAGACCAATGAAATAATTTGCGTTTGAATATCAAACCAATTCAAAAATTATATCCTTGGGATAACGAAGTCCTAATGACATGTTATTGTATACGTATCTATATGTATGTTTAATGACTTAAAGAAAAGATTCTTTAGATTTGATTGGAGTGTAGAATATAAACAAATATTGAAAATGTTAGGCCTACTTACTGTAAGATCAAAAAAGCTACCAATCATATCTTAGTATGATTTTAAATTAATCAACTTAATGTCTTCGATGGCTTGGCTTGATTCATTTTGAAGTGTTTGAGTAGTTCTTTAGTGTATTTGGCTTTGATTTTGAAGATTCCCTCCTTCATTTGTTGGATTTAAAGTCCAAGAAAGAATCCAAGTTCCCCTATCATGCTGATCTCAAATTCCCTACTCATGCACTCGAAAATTCTTTACATATTCTTTCATTAGTAACAAGACAATATAATCAATATAAACTTGAACAATTAAATTGACTTGCTTATTCTTTTTCCTAAAAAGTGTTATACCAACCTTTCCTTTAGTAAACCCATTTTCTAAATGTATTTATCCTATCACACTAAGATCTAGGGGATTATTTCAAACCATATAAAGCCTTAAAGAGTTTATAAACATGGTTAGGTGCATCATGATTGTCAAAATTTAAAGGTTGATTAACATAAACTTCTTGAAAAAAATAATTTGGAAAGGGCACTTTTAACATCCATTTAAAACAATTTGAAACTAATATAAGATGCAAAGACAAGTAATAACCTAGTAGCTTCTAACATAGCTTTTGTTGTAAATGTTTCCTCAAAGTATATGCCCTACTCTTGTATACCCTTTGGCATTGATCTAACTTTATTTCTCACATTGGTAATCGATTCATTTAATTTGATTCTAAATACCTACTTGGTATCTGTGATTTGGTGGTCTCTAAGCCTAGGTACTAAAATGTAAACCATACTTCTCTTAAATTGGCTTAATTCTCAATTCATAGCAAGAATCCAACTTTCATCATTAAGGGCTTCATCTATAATCTTAGGCTTAATTTATGAAATAAAAGCAAGATGATATATATTTCTAAAGTTAGATATGGTAATCACCCCTTATTGAAAATCACCTACTTTTTGATTCAGAAGATGATTTTTCTTAAATTTTCAATCTATTAAAAGCTTCTCATCCTTTTTATTTCTGTCACTTAGTTCAATAATTTGCTCTTTTAGGGTGTCATAGTAATCAATCTTGTTTTATTTAAGGGCCAATTTGTCTAAATCCTTAAATAAAACTATAATATCATCTTTAATAATTTTGTTGAAGACAAAATGGTTAGATTCATAAAAAATAACATACATTGATTCTTTAATAGTAAGAGTCATCTTATCAAATACTTTATATGCTTAGCTAGTTAAGGAATAACCTAGAAAAATTCATTCATTCATTTTTTGAATTAAAAATGTCCAACTTATCCTTAGTATTCAAAATAAAACGAATACAGTAAAACACTTTAAAATAACTAATTTTTGGCTTTCCCCATGACAAAGCTTAAAAGATGTTTTTATTCATAGTTGACTTTATGTAGATGTTATTGGACATATGGCACGCAGTTGTCATAGCTTTTGCTAGAAATACTTTAGAAGATCAAATTCATTTACCATTATTATAGCATATTCTTTAATTCCGTGTTTTTCATTAATCAACTTAATTTTTAGGAGTTTTAAGAGTGGAAAATTTATGAAATCTTTTTTCAATTTTTCACTAAAGGTTTCAAACAATTCATTTCAAATTCCGTACCATATTTTCTTCTAATTAGTGCAATGGAGAGTTCCTTTTCAACTTGAACTCTTTTGATAACTTAACAAATATACTATAGCATTAATCTTTGCTAGATAGAAAGAAAACCCATATGAATATACTGAAGTCATCTATTAGAATAGGTGCATAACTTTTTATACCTAGAATAGTAACTCTAATGGCACTAAACTAATCCATTTAAAGTAATTGCAAAGTTTTAGTATAGGTTACCAAATTTTTTCTCTTAAATAAGCATTTTGATTTGTTTTAACATTTGAGAAGCTCCACACACCTTGTCTTTCTCAAACTTGATTATTGGAATTTTATTCTTGATGTTGAGAAAAGAGATAAGAACCATACTTGCATGTTCAACCTCCTATACCAATCTATTCATCTTTACTTATAGAAACTAGACACTTCATCTTTTAGTTAAATAGGTCAATAAGATCAATTGTATAAATGTTAACTTCTCTCTTACCTAAAAATGCAATGCTATTATTAATAGTTATAAAAATAATGCATAATTTTCTTTAAACAATACTTTACAATCTTTGTCATATAGTTGGCTTACACTTAATAAATTATCTTTAATCTTTATACTAAAAGAGCATTGTCAATTGTAATATGATCTTCCTTACCAAATTTTCCATCTTTTTTCTCTAAGAGTTACAAATTAGGATCATTACAGATCATGTTCTTTGAGATCCATTATCCATTATCCATATACTATTTCTTTTTCTTTTGTTTAGACCTACTAAACAAAACAACTAATGTGTTTTAGGTTATTGAACTTAGATCCTTGATTGTTAGTATCCTTCTTTCCAACCTATATTTTTAAGGGTTTACCTATCATTATTTGTTTGAGAAAACATAATTTATCAATATATCTAAGTTTGCCCCAAAAAATTACATATCATGTTATATGAATTGATTTTTTATAAAAATTTTCCCAAAAAATGACATATTATATTATATGAATTGTTTTTTATAAAAGTAATGTGAAATTTTTTTATGTGTAGATACTCTTTGATGAATGTTATAAGAGTTGTGTACTTTCTTACGATGAAAGTGATGTCAAACATTGTAATATATATAAGACTTATTTAACTGTTTAGATGCCTACGATAAGAGAAAGCATATATTGCGAAATTATGCCTATTAGATTACTAATTATATGTATGAGTCATGCTTTGATGATCATTAACTTTAAGCCTAGATTAGGAACTATAAAATAATGTATGTGTCTTGCCTTTTATCTTACCATGTATATATGAGTGTTTGATGAAGATGCACCATGCTCATTTACTATTTTAGCTAAAAGATCTTCTTTATACTTACATTTTTTCCTTAACAAGTACAACTTTGGTATTGGGTGCACTCCCTTAAGTATACCAAATTTCATGCTTATTATTTGAATCCTTTTGTAGAGAATTTATCTCCTTATTTAATGTCTCATTCTAAGATTATAACACATCTAGGTTCTTAATGTCTATAGTGGCTATACTCTTAGATGCTTTGATGTTGTGTAGTTCTCTCTTCATCTTTCATTTTTTCTCTTACATACATTCATATTTTTTTTAGTTTCTTTGAGTTTGGAAGATGGTTTCTTCCTTTTTTATTTTCATAATTTTTAGAATCTCAACTTGCTCATTATAATTTAATTCAACATTAATATCATAGTTGGAGTTTAAAAGTACCTCATTATCATCATTTAACATGAGTTTTATGTCTCCTTCCAATTGTTTAATATCCATGGGAGGGTGGCCTGGGCTGTTACAATGGTATCAGAGCTAGTTCTCGACCTGTTGTGCCAACTAGGTTGGGCCCTAAGGGGGTTGGATAGTGTGAAATCCTACATCGGCTGGAGAAGGGAACGAAGTATGCCTTATAAAGGTATGGATACCTCTCCACCAAAGATGCATTTTCCTAGTTGGGCCAGGAAGAGCAAAATCATGAGGGTTTGGGCTAGGCCTAAAGCCCAAAGCGGACAATATTTGTGGGCGAGTGGTCTGAGCTGTTACAATAGTATCAGAACCGGTTCCTGACCTGTTGTGCCAGCTAGGTTGGGCCCTAAAGAGGGCTGGGCCCTAAGGGGATGGATAGTGTGAGATCCCACATCAGTTGGAGAGGGGAACGAAGTACGCCTTATAAGGGAATGGGTGCCTCTCCCCCATAGATGCGTTTTCTTACCTGGGCTAAGAAGAGCAAAACCGTGAAGGTTTTGGCTTGGCTCAAAGCCCAAAGCAGACAATATCTATGGGAGGGTGGTCTGGGTTGTTACAAGGTATCAGAGCCAATTCCCGACCTGTTGTGCCAGCTAAGCTGGGCCCTAAAGAAGGTTGGGCCCTAAGGGGGTGGATAGTGTGAGATCCCACATCGGTTGGAGAAGGGAATGAAGTACGCCTTATAAGGGTATGGATACCTCTCCCCCAATGACGTGTTTTCCTAACTGGGCTAGGAAGAGCAAAACCGTGAGGGTTTGAGCTATTACAAATGGTATCAGAGTTGGTTCCCGACCTGTTGTGCCAGCTAGGCTGGGCCCTAAAGAAGGGTTGGGCCTTAAGAGGGTTAGATAGTGTGAGATCTCACATTAGTTGAAGAGGGGAACAAAGTACGCTTTATAAGGGTATGAATACCTCTCCCTTATAGACACGTTTTCCTAACTGAGCTAGGAAAAGCAAAACTGTGAATGTTTGTTCTGGGAAAGCCCAAAATGAACAATATCTATAGGAGGGTGGTCTAAGTTGTTACAATGATATTAGAGTCAGTTCGCAACCCGTTGTGTCAACTAAGCTGGGCCCTAAGGGTGGTGGACAGTGTGAAATCCCACATCGTTTATATAGGGGAACAAAGTACGCTTTATAAGAGTATGGATATCTCTCCCTTAAAGACACATTTTCCTAGCTGGGCTAGGAAGAGCAAAATCATAAGGGTTTGGGCTGGGCCCAAAGTCCAAAGTAGAAAATATCTATAGGAGGATGGTCTGGGTTGTTACAGACCACATGCTAAACTTAAGATGCCTTACCTGACATTAACTTCAGCATCTCCTTCTATGCCTTTTTCTACTAATAAGCCTCCTCAACCTTTTAGCTCTACCATTCAGCCCTTTTTATTTACTTTTCTAACCCAAAACACCTTAAAGTCATCATTAGCTTCACTATTAACTCTTAACTTTGTCGATCCAACTTCTTCCTTTATCAGTACCCCATTCTCTACACTCAAACCAAACCACTCTTCTTCTTCTTCTTCCCCTGAGTTAGTGCTTGAACATATTTTCATCTGCAAAAGACTCTCATTTTCCCAAGTGCAAAAATAGATATAATCAAACTAGGGAAAGATATGACTACGTAAAATTTTTATAAATAAAAAGGAATTCATGATTTCAAACGTTGACAGTGAAGCTAGGATGTATCAAGTTCCTGAATTAGGTTCAACCTAAAGATGGTGGTCTGGAATAAAGTTATATAAAAAATGTATATAAAATATTTCATATTTGGATTAATTTTCATAACATACTTCTTGAATAGTGGCTCACAATAAGTTTAAGTTATATTGGAAGCTCTTTTAGAAGGCCAATTTGCTTTTAAAAAAAACACAATAATGATGTCAATAATAGGCTATGCAAGAATACTCTTAAAAGTGAGTTTAAACCAAAAGTTGCCTAGCTATTTGAAGATAATAAGGTTAAATAAGGGAGGGGTATAAGAAGGGTCTAAGATAAAACTTTCTTACTAATAGAATCCCTATATTCCTTATGAAATGAAGAGCTAGAAGCTAACAATTATAAGCTTATAGGATGATCACTTCGAAATGTCAACTCTTGTTTCTGAAATAGAGGAAAAGAAACAAAACAGAGAGGTTGATGAACTCCTAAAGATGATATATACATATACATACATACATATATATATATAATGCTTATTAATTGACTTAGTTTTTGTTAGTCAATATTGTACAACCATAAGTTCACGTCGTAGCTGTAGCTAGTACCATTAAGTACAGGTTGATTCTTTGAAGATGATGAATACTAGTAATTACCCTTCCCCTATTACCTAGCCTAGGGATTGACTTTAGATTTTTAACTAAATGAAATAAAAATAAGCAAGTAAACTAGAATAAGAAATAATAATGAGCATAGAGATAGTGGAATTCACTTGGAAAACTATCATTATCAAAAATTAGTATCTAAGTTTGAATCCCCCCCAAACCCTTAGTAGATTGATCTTTTATTATGCAATTGTTTTGTTGATGCATTAGACAGTAAAGACTCATATGGTATGCTAATAATTGACCTTGAGTCTATTAACAACTAATCCTAAGGTTCCAGCCAAATTGCTTTGTTTAAAGTTTATAGGATTGTGTTATTGATTTATGAATCCTTCTATTAGGTTTAACCATAATTTGGAAGATTAATGTCATCATATCTCTAGGGTTGCAATCAACTCCTTCTAATGATGGCAGATCTATTCAAACCTAGGATTTCTCAATCTCTACGTATGAAATTGAATTATAAATAAACCACACAATTGGATCCAATATCACAATCACACCAATTGCATTAATAAAAATCATCAAATCATAGTACATAAGGTTCATCTAACCTAATACTAACTAAACGTTTAGTTATACATTATCAAACACGAAATCAACATATAGTGAAAGAAATCAAACATACAATGAAGAAAAATGAAATGAAAACAATATGTTCATAATTCTAATCTCCCTAATTGTCTTCTATCGAGTGTTTTTATGATGTGGAGGCTTGATCTTATATTTTGATGCATCATTTGATGATTTCTTCATGTTTTCCACTTCTTAAAAATTGCACCTGAAGAATGAGTTCCACTCTGGAATCAACTCCCCCTATCTATTCTACGAATCACCTTTAAAAACATCTTTTTATTACAAAATTTAGGGTTCTAAGAGTCATGCATAACCAAAAATTACAAGAATTGTGAAGATGCATAGGCTCAGGGAAGTGCACAACAATGTGCACGACCTTGCAACCTTTCTTCAAATCTTCAATTTCTATTGTGATCTCATCCAAATTCTCATCCTTTTTGTCCATAAATGCAATTGTGTTATGTAAACACACTTAAAGCGCTTTAATTATCAAATATACAACAAAATATAAAATATCTAACAAAAACACATGAAATATAAGGTTAAAAATATGTTTAATTATCCATCTATCAAATATTCCCACACTTAAGCTTTTGTTTGTCTTCAAGCAAACCATAATCAAAATTATAAATTCCACAATATAACTGCATCGTTAACCTCAATCTATCCATTTACACTATACATCATCATATCTATTGAGCCAAATTAACATACAATTAGAGTCAAGTGTCCTAGAATTAAATTCCTAAGCAATATTAATAGTAATCATATTAACAATAGCATTGAAATCAAAAGCATATCTCTTCACACCCTCACCAAGATTTCACTCAATGCACTCAAGTCTTTAGGGTAAAAAGTATCTAAACTCTTAACCAATGCATAGTAGAATTCTTACCATATGTTTGCATTAAAATCACATCTCCACCACTTATGTTCAAACAAAAAACGAAAATCAAATAGTCTTATAAGGCTGTAACGGGACTTAGGTAAGGTAAGATTGGGTTAATAAAAAGGTTAAATTAAAGGAAATTTACTATACAATATATTTCAAGGCTTTTTTACAAGTATACATAGGTCCTTTGAATGCAACTTTTTTAGTACCATAAATTTATTCTTGTTTATTCTTTCTTTCTTTCTTTCTTCTTTTCTCTTTTCTTCTCTTTTTTTCCTTTTTTTGCTTTTTTTTCAATGTTCCAATCATTACCACAATTCAACAATTGTTGGACCTTTCATAAATTTCAAGTCTTAACAAGTAAATAATCTAAATAGCCTTCAAGGTTTAAAGCAATAACAAGGTCTTCAAACAAAAATAGGATAATGGTTAATATGTCGGTTTAATCAATGAAAAAGTTTAAGGCTCAACTATGCTATTGCTAAAGGTAAATTTTAGGGTATGGAGATTTCCAAGAAATAGGCTAAAGCAAATTGGTGAATCTAAGCGCCTTCAACATATCAATGCTTCTAATTTTACAAATATGGTCTTAATATGCATAATAAAAACAAGTTCTAGAATTATTCTACTATACATGATATCACACACATGAAAGAATAACGAAACCTTTAAAAAATTTAAAAATTTGCTTTTACACTCAAAAGCTCACGAAAAAGATGGGTATATATGTTTGTAAATAATATGCAATTTCATTCAACTTAATAATTTCAATGATAACAAAAAGTTTGACTTAGAAAACAAATTTTATTCTAACCATCATTCTTTTGCATACTAATTGAAATCAATATTCAACAATGAAACAAAGTATTCATGGAAAGATTTTAACCAATTCAAGATATCAATAAACAAAATTTGTAATCACGATTATAATAAGCTTAAAGAAGTCATTAGAATTCATTAAATCTATCCCCACACTTAAAGTTGTACATTGACCCTAATGTACACGATATAAACATTTATGAAAAAGTGAGAGGGTTTAGTGGTACTTTCCTAAACATGACGATTTCTTGATTTGGATCCATCCAATATGATACTAACATCCTTGCAAAATATAAAAAAAAGGATAAAAAGAAATAACATAACAGAAAATAAAATTCTACACTAAGACAAAAGCAAACACAAGATAATATCAAAATTGAAATAAAATTAAAACTAATTCATGGGTTTTAACATCAATAACTCGACGTAACTTGCATGTTTAATGTCACCCGAGATCAATAATCAGCAGCTTACTTCCACTTTTTTCTCAACAAAGTGGTTTTATAGTTTGTAAACAAGCCACCAGCGACAAGATAATAACAAGGACATAATTTATCAAATTAATAGATCCAATTTCAAGCAATAATGCCTTTTGTAATGACAAATTGTTAATAAAAGGGGGAATAATAAAACTTTCTGAATCATCGACTGGCTCGAATAGTTTGTCTTTGAGGAAGTGAGAACCCTCTATAGTTAAAGTCACTACGAACACCTCATCAGCAGTTTCCTTATTTGGTTCCTCTACCAGTTCATCCTCCACCTCCTCTATCCTCTTGTTTTCTTCTTCTTTCTAGACAATGGTTTCTGGCTCACCTTCTTTAGTTATCTTCTGCCACTCCTCTATTTTCTCTTCTCGGATGGAGACTTCTTTTTATTCCATAAGCTTTCTTAGAATAACACCCCACTCACGAAGCCACCCTTTCCTTGTCTTCACTCTGTTGTGTTAATAGACTTAGAATAATATTATGCGTTATGGTCAAGAAATTCAGGTGAAGAAACTCCTTCTTCAAATTCATGTTCGCTAAGTTTAAGTTTTGCAAGGTATTCCTTACGCTATTTATAATGTTTCCCTTTTCTTTGTCTTCTTCTTCAGGAAGATCTTCTTGGAATGTCCCTCCATTTATGAAACTAACCTTTTTCTTTTCTTTACTCTCAAATTTGTGTCGATCAGCTTTCATTCAGTAAGGAGTTCCATTAATTTATCTCTGAGACTTCCTTCCTCTTCTTCCTCCACTTCTTTTTCTACTAGGGATTCTTTTTGGATCGTTCCTCCATTCATGAAGCTAACCCTTGTCTTTTGTCCACTCTCAAAATTGTGTCGGTTAGCTTTCAATTAAGCAAAGACTTTCATTAATTTATCTATAACACTTTCTTTTCCTGGAAGCTTGTCATAACTCTTAAGAGTGATTGTCATTCCATGTTCTTTGACATCCATTTCAATAGGACTAGGCACACTCCCTTGGATCTTGTCAAATAATATGTCTGCTAGTTGGACCAAGCAATTATCCAAATTTTGTATTCGAGCCTCTTCTTCGTGATACTTCATGATTGACTCTTGAATAAAATTAGCCATCATATCTTCCAAAGTTGGCTCGCTACCTATAGGTTCTTGGTGTTGTAAATATATAGTTGGAGTGTAATCGTTCCATCTATAGGTGTAAGAATTATTCCATTCTGAATTGTAGTTGTTCCTATATGTTGCACCATGAGGTTGATAGCACATGCTTAGTCGCTCCTATACGTGTGCTGGTGCTCAACATTTATGATTGTAGTGATAACTCCCACCAATGTCATGACACAACCTAAACATCAATTGCACTTTTGAAAATATATGAGAACACCCCTCTCTCCAATATAGTGATGATATAGAATGTGAAGACATATTCTAACTCCCACAAAAATCTTGTCTGCTCCATCCTTCTGTTATGAGTTGTGGTTATAACAATTAATCGTAATTCATACAATAAACCACAAATATAATAAGACACAATACAATACAATAAAATACAATAAAATAAAGGAAAGGAAATAACTATAAAAGACAAAAATAAAAAAAGTAAAAATAAAGATAAAACAAAATGAAATGAAACTGACTAGAATTATAGCATTCAGTCTTTCCTAATATCAAAGTCCCCAATAATGACACCAAAAACTTAATGACTTATTTTTTGTTAGTAAATATTATAATAATTGCAAGTAAACGGCATAGTTGTAGCTAGTACTAACAAGCACGGGTTCATCATCCTAAGGATTGATTTTATAATTTTTAGTTAAATGAAATAAAAGTAAGTAAAATAGAATAAGAAACAATAATGAACACAAAGATAGTGGAATTCACTTAGAAAACTATCGTTATCAGAAATTAGTATCTAGGTTCAAATCCTCCTAAAACCTTAATAGATTGATCTTTTATCATGCAATTGTTTCGTTGATCTACTAGATCATGGAGACTTCTATGGTATGCTAATAGCTGACTTTGACTCTATTAACAACTAATCCTAAGGTTTCCAATTGAATTACTCAAGTTAAAGTTTATAGGATTGCGTTACCAATTTATGAATCCCTCTTTTATGTTTGACCTTAATCTAAAAATTTATATCGTCTTATCTTTAAGAATGCAGTCAACTCATTCCGATTACGATAGATCTATTCAATCCTAGGATTTCTCAATCTTTATGTATGAAAATAGATTATACATAAAACATGTAATCATATCCAATATAACAATAACACCAATTATATTAATAAAACAATCAAATCATATCAAAGTATTAATATAAGGTTTATCTTACCTAAATACTAACTAGCTGTTTAGTTTACACTTTATTGAACATGAAATCAAACATACAATGAAAGAAAAATGAAATGAATTTTCTGCTTCTCCCTCAAAATTGCACCTGGAGAACGAGCATGTCAGCAGGTGTAATTTTGAGAGAGAAGCAAAAACCATGAAGAAATCATTGAATAATTTGATATGACTTGATTATTTAAAAGATAATTGTAATGTAATTATGAAATCTACCTCAAAAGAGTTAATCATGAAGGGTTTTGAGGTCTCTACAAATTTAGTGATAAATACTAAAAAGAAACATGCAAGGAAATCAAAGAAAAAAAGAACATAGTCCCTTGATTCTTCTTGATGATTATAATATGGAATATAAGAGACATTAATTACCCTAAAAAATAATAAATGATCAAAGGCTATATACTGTTAGAGAGGGAGAAGTTAGTTAGATTATTGGAAACAAGAATTAAAGAAGATAAGCTACATAAGTTCTCTCATATTTTTGGTAGAAATTGGAAAATCATCTCAAATCACTAAGACCACCAAAGTATGATGATTATAATAGCTTATAGCCCAAGTATAATCAAGGTTTGTTAAAATTTTACCACATATCAATTTATCCATATCATGATTAATATTGAAGCATATCATACATATCTAGTATTAATTTTATATACAGAGCTAATCAAGAGTTCATAAGGAGCTCTTTATGGTATAATATTAAATCTTTGAGTTCCTCAATGAGTTTCCCTTAAATTTTACTTGGTGGCTTTAATAGTATCATTAAGGCTTAAAATGCTAAAGGTGAAAGTATTACTATTGAATTAAAATTTAAGGGTTCCTAATTCAAAAGGAGCAAAAGGAAAATGTTAAAAAAGGCATTAGTTACCCCCCAATGGCTTTCAAAATGTTATAATAGTAGGGATTATTTCCATTCCACTTTATGTTTTGATCATTATTCTATTAAAGTAATCTTTGATGAAAGGAAAGGAAGAGTGAATTCTCCTTTTAGATTTAATACCCTAATGGTTAATCTAGAAACTTAAAGAAGCAATCAAGAGAGGACTCAATACTAAAGTAGAAACTTTAAGCAATTAAGGTGGAGTTGAAAAGGCTATATCATAATAAGGATAAAGATGCAAATTCTTGTATCCACAAATTGAGGGAGAATTTAATTACACTTCAAAATGCACTGAACCTCTAGACTGGGGATATAGACCTTAAAGCTCATGAGAAAATGGTTTTATTTTACTATTCTTAAACATTATAGAACCATTGTTCACTACTGAGATAGAAGGTAAGAATCCATTAAATATAGGATGGTGATAAAAAAAACACTAGATTTTCTATAGTGCAATTCTTAACAAAAGGAATTCCAATAAGATATACTCTTTAAAGAACAAAATAAAGATACCAGTAGACAATATGAGGAGATTAAAGTAGTTTCTTTGAATTATTTTAAGAATCTACTATGACTTTAAAGTAGTTATGGTTCTCAAGTCAAGGTTATAATGGAATTCATCCCTAACTTTATCTCTCAATAGTAGGAGGAGAAGCTCATAAGGCTTTTCAATGCCTTAGATATCAAACAAGCTTTATTTAAATCAAACCATGATGAAGTTCTAGATCTTGATGGGTTAAATGCTTTTTTTATATAAAAATAACATCTAATAGTTAATATAATTATATTTATGGTGTTAGAATTCTTTGTATAGATTAGCTTTCTAAAGAACTAAACAAATCTTTTATCTACCTTATCCTTAAAAATTTTAATGCCAACTCCCTTTTTTAAAGCCTATTTCTTCTTTTAATGTCAGTCACAAGATTATCAAGCTAAAAGGTTGAAAGAGGTGTTAAAGCTTATCACCAACCTTACTTAAGGAATGTTTATCTAGTACAGGAGAAACGGTGATAACTTAATGCTAGCTTAAGAGTTGCTTAAAAGTTATAATAGTAAAAAGCCTTAAGAAGTTGTGCCTTCAAAAATTGAATTTAATAAAGCATTTGAATCCTTGCATGGTAGCTTTATTTTAGACATATTATAGGCTTTTGACTTTTCAAACATATTCATCTCTTAGATAGAGTAGTGCATTAGAACTACCTTATATGCAGTCCTTGTTAACAGAGAACAAAATAAATATTCTCAAGGAGTTGAAGGCCTTAGAAAAGGAGATTGACTCTCTCCTTACCTATTTGTTTTTGACATAGAAGTTATATTAAAAATGTTGGCATATAAGGTTGCAAATTCTAAAGAATTCATATTTCATCATAAATGTAAATGTTGCAACTATATCGGCTATCCTTTGAAGATGGTCTCTTGTCACTATATGGAACTGAGATCACTTCTCTGTAATTTCTCATGGATACACTAAATTACTATAGTACCTTGTTAAATCTCTTTAGTAACAAGAGTAACAACCATATTTACATTTACAATAATTCAAAAGCAATGAATAGAATTCTCACAAATATTTATAATCTTAGTAGTTATGATCTGCCTTTCAAATATCTGAGAATCCTAATCTCACAAAAAATACTATCATGTGGAGATTTTCATCCCTTATTTAACTCAATTCATAAAAGGATTGGCCATTATTCATATACAAGAAAACTTTAGCTTATACTAGTAGTGGTAACAAATTTCCATGTTCATGAAAGTTGTCACGTTTATTA
>JAOSBN010000007.1:4487320-4514267 GCA_027563595.1 Erythroxylum suave | reverse complement strand
AGGTCTGGCACACCCTCTTAATTCATCCCCATTTCACGGATGAAAAATAAATTTCATCATAATTTAAGAATTTTGCCGCCAGATTTGCGTTTCGATCTTCTTGCTTCCGATTCATTGTCACCTTATCCATGCCACTTTTCCAACTCTAATATATTTTATTAAATTATATATATATATATATACGTAGATAAAATTTAATAAAATATAATAGAAATATTATAATTAAAACTCTCAAATCTTTCGACTTGTAATTATCTGTATGATATTTTCATAATAATTTTGAAAGTTATTCCACTTGCTGCAAAAAAGTTGATTACAATTTAAAATTTTAAGAATTGTTTAATTTTACTTTTATTTTTATTATAATTTTTAGTGTCATCTTTTTAAATAAAATAAAAATTTTAATGTCAATATTTATATTTTATTTTTCATAATAATTAAATATTTGATAATTTTAAAACAAATTAATTTAATAAATAATTAAGTAGATAATTTTATTTTATTTATTACTGAAAAATTGATAATTTTTACTCAAATAAATATTTTAATAAGTAAAAATTATTTATAAATTTATATTCGTTTTATTATTTGTTTTAATTATTAAAACTAATTTTATTTAAAATTTTGTATTTAAAGATATTTTATTTTAAATTATATTTAAAATTTTAAAGTAATTATAAAAATAAAGTATATTAAACAATTAAAAATATATTAATCATAATTCTTATTATAAGTTAACATTAAATAATTAAATAATATATCTAATTGATATTTATGATAAAAAATTGAAAACTAAAAACTAAAATCAAATTTTATAATTTTCATAAGTTATGAAAATTACAAAAAAGTAGAACTAAAAATTTAAATTTAAAACTTAAACAAATAAGTTTTTATTAGATTTAAAAACTAAAACTAAAAGCTAAAGTAAAAACAATCAAACCTTTCTTATTAGTTTATGCTCTATAATCCATACATAATTATTTAAAGACATTCTTTTTCTTATGTATATTTGTTTCATTAACTAATATATAAGATAAAGCTTATATAATAAATATACATTACAAATGAAATTATGATAAGATCACAACTATGAGATTTATTTTCCATTTATATATTATCCCTAAATTGTTTTTAATTATTAATCTAGTGAGACTAGACATTAATAGCACATAAAAAAAACTACTATGGTTCTTTGTTATGAAGGATGTAATCGATCCCAGACACTAAAGTATAAAGATAGTTATATAAAAATGTAAGTACTTGTTAAAAAATAAATTTACTAAACTAATTTGATATAAGAATTCTATTTAGAATATTACTTTTATATTAATGAAAATTCTCATTGTGATAATTGTATAGGTAATTCTTTGAAGTAAGATCTTTATAATATCGCGTATATAGATCACCATATTTTATTAGTGCTTAGGGAGAATATTCAGTTTAGTATTAATTCAATAAATCCTCAGATAACGTGGAACGACACTTTGCAAATATTTTTCCAATGTCATTAATAGAATTTATTATTAACGGTGGATAACTAATATGATTAAACTCAATTAAACACTAATTCTACACTCTATGTGTAATAGAAATATTGAATGTAATTATATTTAAAAAATACATGAAATGGTTAGGCAAAACTACTTTGTCATTCTTGACTTATTTAGAGATTTATTATTATATTTTATTTAGAAATTATTTATTTATTAATTTATAATACATTTTTTGACTTATTATAAAATATATTTTCTTGATTAAATTTCAATATATTTTCCTATTTAGTTTAGGAGTGATTTTCTAATTAATTAACAAACTAATATCTAAATAAATAATGAAAGGATTTTCTTAATTAATTTTAAAATATTTTATTTAATTTTGAAAGTGGTTTTCTTTATTAAAAATAGTTTTCTAATTAAAGAAAAGTTATTTCTAAATGGATTATAAATGATTTTCTAGTTAGATTAGAATGTTTACATATTAAATTTTGAGATTTTTAAAAATTATAATAAGTGTGAAGAATAATTTATTGACTCCTTAATTAAGACTAAAAAATGGCTTGCAATTTGATATTAAAAATTATTTCCAAATTAAATTAAAATTTTATTTGGAATAAGAATTTAGCTAGGAATCAATGGATATAATTTCATTAAATTAAATTATCCAAATAGTTGGAAATATTATTTTACATTATGAAGATTAATAACTAAAACCAAATAAGGCTTGATGTTTTATGTATATAATTTGAATTTATTTGTATAATAAATTACAGGTTTATATATGAGTTTGATGTATTATATGAGCATACTAGATTACATGTTTAAATGAATGACATTTTACGTGTAATATATGTTTAACGAGACTATTTGAAATTAAATATGTCATTAAATTATTAAGTAAATATTTAGAACATGATTATCTTTAATCTTTGAAGAATAAAACTAAGTTTTATTTATTGTTATGCTTGTTGAACAAACTTAAGGTTACTTTAACCATAATATTATTTAGTCATACAATAATGGGTTTTACTTAATAAAATTTGTATGATTTGGATAAGCAAACACATGATCATATGAATTTAGAAGTAGGGTTAGGAATAACATATAAAATATATTTTGATAAGAGTTTTGGGGACCCTAAACTTGAGATCCTCATCAATTCTACTTTTGAAGCGCTTTAACCAATTCACAAATGATGAACTAGAAGCATTAATAAGCCTAATTAGCCTATAAGGGATAGAGGGAGTGGTCTTTAAGTTCAATCCTATAAAATCTCTAGGTTCTAATGGCCAAAGTGGTGTCTTCTCTTAGAAATCTTGGGTCCTTATAAAGAATAACATCTTTGAAGCTATCTTGGAATTTTTTTTTTTTAGATAGATAAGATGCTTAAAGAGATTAATAACACTTCCTTTGTCTAATCCTAAAAGTATCTAACCCTAGCTCCCTAAATTAGTTCAGAACCATTTCCTATTGCAACTTTTTATACAAGAAGATCATTTTTAAAATTTTAGCTAACAAAATGAAGAAGGTCTTTTAAGTTATCATTAGTGAATCACAAGGAGCTTTTGTGGATGGAAGATTGAAAGTTGACAATATATTAGTGGCTCATGAGCTTTTTAAGTGTTATTGTAGGAAAAAGAGTCCCAAAAACTATGTAATGTAGACTTCTTCAAAGCCTTTGACACAATCAGTTGGGAATTTATCTTGAATCTACTAAAAAGCATTTGAATTCTTTGAGAAGTTTAGAACTTGGATAAAACTTTGCATAACCACTACCTCTTTCCATGTTCTAATCAATGTTTAACTAACATAATTATTCCAAAAAACAATGGGCTTGAGGCAAGTTAACCCCCTATCAATTTACCTTTTTATTTTGTGTATGGAAACTCTAGATAGACTGACTAACAACATCAATGCTAATCTGAACTTCAACTATCATAACAAATATAGAAACATAGTTTTGATTTCTCTAGTTTTTGTAGATGGTTTAACACTCTTCCCTAAAGGTCACGATGCCTTTATCATCATACTTATGGCCTCTCTAAAGGTCTTCAAAGAAACATCAAACTTAGAAGTTAATAGAAGCAAAAGCTACTTGATTATCTCATAAAGTGATTAGCATAGGGTGGACTGGCTTCTAAACATCTCAAGTCTCCAAATAATAATCCTTCTTTTGAAGTACCTTATACTTCCTATCTCTTCAAGGATACTCTAATTCAGATCCTGCCTCCCTCTAATTGAGAAGATACAAAGAATATTGAGACATTGGTGTAAATATTCTTATCTAAGGCATATAGGGTCTCGAAGTCAAATTTATCTTTAACTCCATTTATGTGTATTGTTCTTCCCAATTCTTCCTATCTAATGGATTAACAAAGGAAATTGAGAAGTTACTGAGGAGATTGTTATGGAATAGTTGACATGAGCTTAATTGATTGTATAATTATTCAATAACACTAGTGATTAATTACATGAAATTATTTAAGATACTCACTTCGACTCATATGTGATTTTAGGCACAATTTGAAACTAAAGGAGTTTAAGTGAGTCAAAACCACCATATTTGATCCATTTTTTGAAGATTCATATCAACTTGCCTTCATGTAACAAAAATGAGGAAGAATAGAGTAAATAAAGACAAGAAGCAGACAAGAAAAGGAAAGAGTGAAAAACAAAGATTTTTGGAGGTTAGGCAAAACTGAGACAGCTACATTTGTGTGGAGTAGGGCTATGCTTCAGTTGGAGAATAAATAAAAGAGAGGTGAAGGTGTCGACTATGAGTTGAAGTAAAAAAGGTGAGCTAAAGCAAGACACACACCAATTGAGGTACAAAGAAGTGAAACGTGGGATGCTAGTAAAACAATAGTGGACAACTACATTAGGACAATTGGAACATCAAATTCAAGCCTATGCAAGAAATAAATTTAATTAATGGAGAGCATAAATCAAAGATGCATAGAAGGGGCTACATTTGGATAAGTGTCAGCTACATGGAATGCATGGGACTGCATATGTATCACATGAAGAGGTGTACATTTACTAGTTGTTATTCCATGTTTAAAGTAAAAAAAAGATTTGTGTGTGAGGTAAAATAGGGCCTGGAAAACTCACAGCCTGCATAATAATTTGAGAAGTTGCCACCTTACCATCATTTTTTAACCTAGCATTTTCTAATACAAACCTGGAAGAGGGGTGATGGAAGGAAATAAGAAATAATCAAGGTGTTTATAGCTGGGAAATAAAGGCAGTATCTCTCAAGAGAGCATGACGAGGGCTACAGAAGCTCTCAACCGTGAGAGACCTATAGAGAGCTAAAGCACCTGACGCTAGTTCGGAAGTGCAATCGACGCCAACGACCTAGTTATCCATTTGTTATTTGTATTTGTTGTTTCTTTCTCTCTTTAGGAATTGATTTTGTTATTTGATAATGGGTATTGTGAAAAGATGATTTGAATGCATTCATTGGATCGTTTTATTACAAACTCATTTCTAGAATATTTAATTTAATCCGTAATTGATATTTTTAAATTCATTTTTAGTGAATAACGGTTCATAATCATTAGGGATAACATAACTTAGGTAAAATGACGCAGCATATATAGTTGTTGCCTTGATTAATCGGTTTTCCTAATTCATAATGCTACTGCCTAATTGGATATAGAGAACGTATCCTAGGTTATTTGGTAGTTATATTTAATTAACAATTGTATCTTAATTAAACAATACCTATGGGAAAACTTGAGTTAATAAATTAAACTATGATTAATAGTTTCCAGGAGAGGCTTGAGAACAACAGTTCAATGAAATATGTTGAATTAGGTCGTAGATCAAGATAGAACCAAAGAACCGGATTCCCAATGAATTCACCACTTTCATCATTTTTGCGTGTTTTCTTTAATTTTCTTTTAGTAGTTAGTTTTATTTTATTTTCTTATTTTAAACCAAATCAAACCCCCCTAAAAAAAACTTAAAAACTGATTAATTTCATTTCAATAACTTTACACACACTCTTTGTAGGATCGACTTGGACTCACCATTACTATATAGGTTTAGTTTATTTTGAGTAGTGTTACGACACACTACCAATGGTAGAAGGAGGGTAAATTCCTAAAAAAGTTTATATGGAAGGAAGCATTTAGACCATTTGAAGAGGGAGGTCTAGGCATTACCTGCAATAATACTAGCAATAAAGTCTTATTAAGAGGCTATGGAGGCTAATGGTTAATAAGGACTTATTATAGGTGAAGTGGCTTCACTCTTACTTCCAAGAAGAAAATAGTATATAGGAACTAAAGACCAATCCATCGTGTTCTTGGTCTATCAGGTGCTTATTAAAACTAAGTGATAAAACTATAAACAAAATTAGGAATGAGGAAGTTGCATCTCTCTTCTATGTCAACTGGAGTAAAGCTGGTCCAATATACAATAACCGTTTGATGCCTACAATAAGTAACAAACATCCTTTAAATGCCAAAGTTAAGGAGTGGATTAATCAAAGCTAGTAGTAAGATATTCTTTAAATTTTTGAAGATTATATTCCAAACAACTATCCAAGTAGTATAAAGTAGGATGAATATTGGTGATTTGGACATATACCAGGTAGATATACTAATTTTTTAGAGAAAAAAGATCATATATGGAATGCTGGAAGGTAGTATAAAGCAATAATGTAATACCTAAAGTATCATTCCTTTAGTAGCTTTTGTGAAAAATAGAGCTCCTACACTTTATAGAATTAGCTACCTAAATATTAGGAATGCCTATGTTCTATGTAAGGCTGAACATGAAATATTACATATTAAGTGTGCCGTAAGTAAATGGAAGACAAATTAAAGGAGATAGCATATTATCTAAAATAGCTTTTAGATCATACATTTATTATTTATAAAAAGAACACATTAAAAGTTGCATTAAGGAAATTGAGAAAATTACGACATAAATGACGCATAAGCTCATTATGTGGATAAGAGGGCATCTTACCACCAAGAACACCAGAAATATTAATTATTAATTAACAAATATTTTGTAACCTTAGTAGAGAGAAGCACTAAACGTAATAAGGTAATTAGAAATGAAGTTTTAAGGAAAATATTAGAGCTTGACACTCATAACTCTCAATCTTCAAAATCCCAATAACATTAAAGGTCCTAATTTAATATAAAAGAGCAAAAGAAAACTTATGAGGGTAAGGCAATCACCAACTCCTAATGAAGTTACAAAACAATTAGCAGAGATCCCAACACGAGACATATCTTGCAACATGCATATAGAGAGGATCTTTGGAAGGTAACAATACCTTAGCAGCAAGGAAATAAAATTGCTTCAATGTATTAGTATGCAGCCTGAAGATAGGACACTTATCTATATGTGACTTCAGTTATCAATGAGAATGGCCTACATAAGCTTTAGCGGCCTTATTCGTGTTGTTAGAATATTCTAGTTGGTTAAATATGCTATTATATACTTTTAATTAGGCTAATGTTTCTACTTTTATTAATTAAATTCATTTAATTTCTTAGAAGAAAGAGTTGTCACCTAATGAATCTATGAGTCACATAAGATATCCTTGATAAAGTTGTTATCTAGAAATTTGTTGATTTATTGAAAAAACTCAAGATCAACTAAATTTAAATAGGATCCTAACCTATTAGAGATACAATAGTAGTCTTTTAGAATTAGTAGTGAGAGATACTATTTGAAATAAAATAGTGGGAGTAATTAGATAAATTATTAAAATCTTAATCTTATTTAGTTGTTATGACATATAACATATTACTTGCTTTTTTACATTTATTTGGTTCCAAATATAAATTATTTTTATTTAGTTAGGTGATTCTACCAAATTTCTCAGATACGTTTTAGATTTAAAAAGAGTTGTCAAAGTTTGATAGAAAAGTTATATGATCATTATGTGGTATTGCTATTAATCCCTACTGAGGATTTGGTAATAAAGTTTTAGAGATATGTCAATATTATATAGATGAAAACATATAATGACATTTTATTTGGAATAATGTTTCATAAAATTTAATGGTACCATATAAGATGGAAGTCTACTCTATGTAGCACAATGTAAATGGTTGCATAAAATAGAGCTAAAAGGTATAGTACCTTGATTAAATTATTCCACTCGATTTAGCCTATTAAAAGTATAAACATGAAATACAATTGAAGGTATTTTCCATAGTGTAATAATAATTATCATTAGAAGAATATAAGTGCATGATTTTTTTGTGAATACATGATGTGATAGAGATCATATATATTTCTAATTTATGTTTTCAAGTATTTAATACTAGATTTGGATTCAACAATACTATAATGTTCAAGGCATGATAAGAAATAGAATGTTGTGCAAAAGTAGTTAATCAAAATCAACATAATGAGAATTATAAAGTTACATATAATGACATATCTATCCTTTGATTATGAATCACATGAAACTTGCTTGATTGAAGGATGACCAAATCAATCTTTGGTGAAAGGATGATAATGGGAATGAATTATTAAATCATATACATATGATATATATGATGTAATAAAAATTCATAAAAGGATAAATACTAGTAATTCATTAAATTTACTAATTAATTATAAATTCATATGTATTAAATAAAATACTGATTAAAATTTTTTAAAGTTTTTAAATCTAAGTAGAAATTAAGCGTCATGAATGTTGAAATGCTTTGATGACATTGATGCGTAATATTTCCTAGTAATCTATAGGGAACAAGATTCTTTAATGAAAACCTCCACAATTAAATTCCATAATAGTATGGATTTGTGTAAGGAGGAATAACAATATTAGATATTTTATGATGCAATATTTATTTATTTTAATAATGCATAGTAAACAACTTACCTTCCATAGTTCCAGTTAAATCAATTAACAAGATTCTATATTAGATATGGAATGGTAAGTCTTTATAAGGGTTAAAGTTAATGATTTTGTGATGTGATGCTTGAAGAATATATTGTCTAATAAGTTAAAAGACTTATAATAAGGTTAAAGATATGGTTATAAAGGCCATTTTAGAATTCTTCTTCAGTAGAAGAATGTTAAAGGAGATTAATAAAACATATATCAACCTAGTCTCTGATATAGCTAATGCAACTTCTTTTTATGATTTCAAACCAATTTCATATTTTAATATAATTTACAAAAATATTTTGAAGATGCTTACTTAAAGATTGGAACAACTTTGAGGAATCTTATTAACCTTAATCAAAGTGGCTTAATCCAGGGAAGAAACCCTGGGGATAATATGTTAATCATACTTGACTCGCTCAAAAGTAACAATTATAAGCTCTTTATCAAAGTTAGTGCACTAAAAATTGATTTTTATAAGGCTTTTGACTGTTCGGAGTGGAGCTTTATACTAATAAGCCTTTAAAGTGTTTGTTTTTCCTAAAAACCACTACCTCTTTTGGTAATATTGTAAACAAAGAACCTACCAACATTTCCTCCAGTGCCAAAGGGTTGAAACAAGAGGATCCTTTATCCCCTTACCTCTTTACCATATGATAGAGGTTCTAACAAGGTTAATCTCCTTTAATATTGAATATAGTGATGAAAGGAAACCAAACTTTTTAACCTTGCATCTGTTGATGATTTGTTGCTCATAGGTGGGATGATAAACATTCTATTAAAGTATTGATAAACTATTTGGTGTTTTTAAAAGAATGTCTAGATTAAACATTAACTACTCTAAAAGCAAGATTTATGTCTTCATAGGCTTAACTAACCTCACAAAAGAATTATAAAAATTTTAGGTTTTCACTCTTACATGTCCCTTTCAATTATTTCGACATACCAATCACTGAAAAGAGACCAACTTATAGAGATTTCTTACCATTCTTTAATACTGTTAACAAAAATTAAAAAAAAACTAAGCTAATGATAGAACACACTTTTATCTTATACAAGGAGACTGTAACTAGTTAGCTCAATTCTCAACAATATGCAAAACTGTTAGAGTTCACACATCTTACTTCCTAAAAACTTAGTAAAATCAATCGAGAAGATGATAAAGAACTTTCTTTGGTCTAATGATGCAATGAAGAGTAGAAATCCAAGTTTAAATGGTCTAAAATTTGTCCTTAAGTAAGAAGGAGGCCTAAAACTAATAAGGATACAAGTAATGATCAATGCTAATTATTAAAAGAATTTGGAAGTTATTCAATGATATGGAGTCCATATAGGTGAGATAGATGCATTTCCACCACTTAAAAGCTACTAACTTATGGAATGTAAGAGAAAAATTAGACAACTTTAAGACCCTAAATCAAATGCTAAGTTTGAGAGAGACCATAAAGCTTGAACTCAGGAAATTCATATCAAAATGATACTTGGTTTTGGTTTGATAATTGGAGTGGATTAGGAGCATTGAATAGAGTCCCCAAGGCACAATATCTTAGCCATATGCTAACTGAGAATGTTAGAGCTAAAGAGGATATATAAGATAACTAATAGCAATGCGACTTGGGAAGATTCTCATTCATCATAGATAACTTAGTGAACTATATGCCTAATGCCAGTTTAACAAATCATATTACATGGCTTAAACACAAATAAGGGAAATTCACCAGCAAATCTTGTATAAAGATGCTAAGGGAAAATAAATAGGAAGGATGTTGGGCACTACTAATATGGACAAAATCAATCATCCTAAAAAATTCTTTCATATCTTAGTTTAAAGTAAAGAAAAGGTTAAAGAGCAAGGACATAATTAAAGGAAAGTTAGACCTACTTTATTAACTATACAGATGTGAGAGTGGAGCATTTCAAACTTATTATTTAAGTGTCAATACTCAATTACTCTTTCTAAATAAATGCAAGTAAGGTGTGGCTCTATATGTCCAATAATAAGTTGGGATTACTTATTAGAATAGGCTAGTAAAATTAGTTTTAACTCAAAGGGGGACCAAATATTTTTTATAATAGCCTGCAACTATTCAATATATATGTTATAGTGGGAGAGAAATGCTAGAAAATTTGGATAAAAGCCTTTTCAAATGCTCCAACTTCTATTTTCAAATTTTTGAACTAGATAAGGTAGATTTTGTTTACATTAAAAATAGAGAAAAAGCTAATTGAGCGATGAAGTTGAGATGGGACTTATTAGAAGAGTTATAAGTCCAAAATTGGAGCTTGAATCATTAGTCTTTTAACTTGGGATGGGATAAAGACAAGGCTTGCAAGAGGAGATTTAAGATTCATTGGGGTGATTTCTAGAGAAATTTACACCACTATACCAAATATGAACTTACTAGAGAACAATGCACCAATACTTTAAAGTTGGAGAATTATGCTTCATCACATCTAATAAACTATCATATAACGTCTATTTTGTTTTCAAGTTTTTGAAAAATTTGCTTTCTGAGTACCCAATCCTAATGCATTCCCCTAACTTTGTGTTTCAAATTTTTTGTTTCTTTTATTTAAACTTTATTTTTCTTAGGATCCTTAGGAATGGCCTTTGGTTGGATTACCATGGTTACTCTAGTCTAAGCCAATCTTTGTTGCTTATACTATAACTTTTTTCAAAAAAGAGAATATAATATTAATACAATCATAGAAAAAAATGATTAAATTAGTTTAGGTGCATGATTTTGTGATCCTTGGCATGGATGATGCATTTCATTTAGAAAAATTATATTGGACATGATAATTGCCAGAGAAGAGGAGTTATTAAATTATTTTTCCTAGTAACAATTTATTTTCTATTTATTCTTTTACATCTAAAGACTAAAAATAGGTTATAGCATCTCTCATAATTACTTTGGCATTTGATAGCCTTACCTTAGTTTTCTTAGCTAATGTTATTTTAGTTTTAAAAAAGAGGAACTAAGACAAAATTTATAACAAGAGTAAGTGGCTTAAACTTAAACTACAATTTCATAACATGTTCCTGAATCCCACAACAATTGGAGTAGATCATCCCTTCTCCAAAATAATAAAAGATTACTTCTCATATCTTCCTTTTTTCCTCTATTAAGAAAACAAATGACCAAATCTAGTTGTAGTAGTTATCTAATGTTACATCTTATGGCACTCACTTATTTAAATAAGATCGAGAATTTGAGGCTTAAAATTTCTCATTCTAAAACCTATGTAAAACAAGAAGCTAAACCCATCTCATCTTGATACGATCTACCTCATAATTTATTTACAAATATGTACTCCTTATCTTAAGCCTATATATAAGAAAAATGCTACCGAAAGTATTGACTATTTGAAATCCTAGCAAGTTAGTATTTTTAGTGAAGAATGTTTGGAAAAAGACTTAATCTTTGACATCTTTGATTATTTTTTGTTATGCCTATGATGCCTCTCCTTGCCTTTCCTTGCCATGAGAGAAGAGTATATTGAACTATTTAATTTTCATGCAAAGGAAAAGAAAGCAAAGAAATTTTGAAAAAAAATTAAAAGACAAGAATGAATTCTACACATAGTGTAATTGATGAGTAATAAATAACTTAGTGAACAAAGCAAATAAAATTACAAGAAATAGCATTAATAAAAATTTTACTTTATGTTTAAAAATTTAAGGTATTCAATCTATAAAGACAACTAGGTAATCTAAGGTGTTCATTTTTAAGTATGTATATTCAATTTTCAATTTGTATGTATTTTTTGAATCATTGCTTAAGGTTTTTTTTTTTGTTATCACTAATTTAATTATTTTTAGTGATGAAAGTTTTGAAAAATATGAACGACTCAAATTACTAGGAGAAAATAAATAAAAATAATGGGGTGTGAAGTGATGGAATAAAGATGTATTTAATCTCATTCATGGTTTAAGAAGTGCAGGAGGGAAATTGAACAACTATAACCTTTTTTAAATTTAAATAAAAGAATATTAAGACAAGTTTTTTTAAAAAATTCAATTAAGAGTATACTAATGTTCAATTGAAAAACAAGTATAATGCATCAAGGTATAGATTGAAAAATTTCAAGAATGTACTTAAAGAAACAAGAATCATTCATAACTCCTTCACTGGTAAAGTTGGCAGAATCTATTTACGGTAAAATATTTCTTTACTTATTGATATATTCTATATTTATTTTTCTTATATACATATTTCATTATTGTAGGTGCGTAAAATGGTTTGCATATTTGCTAGGTGTATATTATACTATGTTTTTCTGGATGATTAACTGTGTTTTTAAGTATTTCTTAGATGATTATCATGTATCTAGGCTTAGAATTATGCTATTATTATTATATGTATTCTAAGTGTTTATTTGGAATAAAGCAAGAACTGGATCCTAATTTTATGTTTTATGAGGTGTTTGATGTATTTGTCAGTGATGGAAAATAGGAAATTAAAGAATGAAAAAGATAAAGGCTGAATGAAGCAAGTCATGATTGTGACTCCCATTTCACGATCGTGAAAAAAAGGAATTTCCAAAAGCACAATTTGTGATTTGTTTATTTGTGTTTTGTGTTTTTTTTTAGGACAAACAAATATTTAAGTATGGGGATGTTGATAAGTGTATATTATACTATGTTTTGCTATATGTTTAAGTGTGTTTTTAAGTATTTCTTAGATGATTATCATATGTATAGGCTTATAATTATGTTATCATTCATGTTTGTATGTATTTTGAGTGCTTGTTTGGTTTAGAGCAAGAGTTAGATCTTAATTTTATGTTTCATAAGGTGTTTGATATGATTGTTAGTGATGGAAATTGGGAAATTAAAGAATGAAGAAGATGGAGGCTGAATGAACTAGGTCACAGTCATGAGTCCCATATCAGGATCATAAAAAAGGAATTTCCAGAAGCACGGTCGTGACACCCATGTCACGATCGTGATAGTACACTCCAAATGCGATCTTTTTCGTATCTTTTAAGGTTTGGGGTACTTTTGGAACATGATGAAGTGTGGAAACCCTAGAAAAGACCCTAGGATCTTACACTATTATTTAAGAACGTGAAAGACAAAAGAAAATGTAGTAGCCATTAAGATAAAGTGGATCAAAATGGGAGATCAAGAACAACACCAAGAAATTCCATCATTCTAGATCAAAGAGAAAATAGAGTTTTCATTCTTTTCATTTGTTTATTTTCTTATTATTAATGTGTATTGGATTTCTAATATGTTTATCATGTTCATAAAGTTCTAAATTTTAAATTAGGTTTTATTCTGATTTTATTTTGTGACTTTGATTATTATTTATTCAATTTGATTATTATTGATTCAATTTGTGATAATTGTGCATTATTATAGTTGACAACAAATCTAGAGGGTGAGTCAAAAGTAATCAAATTAGAATGTACATGAGAGCTGGCAGTTTAATAAGTCCTGCAATTATCAAATTAACAATCATTTGAAGAAAGATCTTGTGTAAGAAATTAATTATCCAATATATAGCTTCAGATCTAATTGAAAATGTTAGGAAAAGTTTTGTGAATCGAGAGGTTGTAATTTTAGAATTTTTTGATTCAATTAGGGTCAATTAATTAGGTCTTGAGAGAGAGTAATTAATATCTTATGAAATCTAGGATTAAACATATAATTGATTCAACAATTGTTAAGCAGATAAAATAAGGAAAGAATAATTCCTAAGCATTTAACCTTGATCAACCTCTAATCTAACTGGCAGCTCACCTATCATTTATTTATTTGTTTTGTTTTATTAGTTGTTTTAATTTCTGTTATTTAATTTTATTCAAATCAATTTTGTGTTACCTTAGACAAAGTTAAGCTCAAATTGTTAGTTATTGCATAATCGCCATGGCAACAATACCTTTGATACTATAATATACAATCTGTATACTTGTGGGTATTGAGAGTTTTATTAGATATAAAACTTGCTCAACAATATTCAAAGAAAAAAAGATTGCAAGGAATTTTCAAACTTGTGTCATATTTTTGGAGATACTACTATAATCAGTTAATATACATATCTATCAACTTAATCCCCATCAAACAATGTAGAAGAGGAATATAGAATGATGTTGATGAAGTTTATTCCTTCATTGAAAAAGAAGATTAAGTTTTAAGTTCTCCTTCTAGGAAAAAGAAATTTCCTAGTAAGAAGAAGGTAAAGGGGGCTTATTCTAGCATTTTGGGAAATGTCTTACTTATAATTGATGAGTAGTCAAAATAAAAAATGATATACTTGAGAAAAATGGCAGCAACATTAGCCATAGAGAATAGAGATGAAGTTTGATCAGTTAATAAAGAGATTAGTGCAATGATGGAATGCCTAAAGTCCTCACATGATTTAGATATTAATGGTTCACAATGTGCAAAACTAGTAAAGGCTTTTCATGATTTTTATTCCAAAAGGAGATTTTTACGAAGATGTTATATGCAAGGAGATGGATTAGATTATGTCTCTTTATTTATATTTTCATGTTACGACGTATTAAATTATTATTGGTCTAGACATTTTATATTGTGAAATATTTCAATATTTAAACATCTTATGTATAAGTTTTACATGAACTTTTTGACTAAATGTTTGATATAAACTTCTTATATTTATTTTAGTTGTTTTAATGTTTGAATAGTTTTACTATTTATATTTTAATATATTTAGTAATTATTCAATGTTGAAATTGTACATTTATGGCCTCCTTATAAAATTTTGAATAATATTCAGATGATGAAATTATTAAGACACTTATTATTTCTCTAACTATGGAAGAGAAGAAATATTTTCATGTAGAACTTTTTATTTATCATCTCATGATTGGACATTAGAACTTTTGAATGGGAATCATCCAGGGATTTATAAGAACTTAAGAATCAGTAAGACAATCTTTTGGAGCTTATGTGATGAGTTTAAAAGTTTAAGAGGCTTAAGGCTAACTAATCATTTATTAATGGAGGAACAAATTACAATTTTCTTAATGATAACAAGACATAATGAGACAACTAGAGTCAATATAGAGTACTTCCAACATTCTACCTAGATAATTTTATATAACATAGGAGCAATAGATAGTACACTTATTGATCCATATATTTTAACCAATGAACAAATATCATATAGAGGTAATAGAAATGATCGAATAAAAAATATTATGTGGTACTACTCATTTGACATATATTGTACGTGTATAATTTTTTTGATAAGTTAAAAAAATATTTTATGTATCAATTTAAGAGTTACAAGCATCAGTGAACTAGGTAGGGAAAACAACATCGATTAACTATCATTACTCTAATTACATAATGCATTGCAGTTAAGTTATAGGATAGACATAATGAAGCAACGATTGAGAGTTTTGCCCTATTTGCCCTAGGTAAAATGCGAAATGTTTCTAAGGCATTCACGAGCTAGATTTATTGATGTATGATCCTTACTGTTGATTCCTATAAGGAAGTTTGGTTGGATACATAAGCTCTTGGAGGGGAAGCTTGTCTTTGTGGTGTTTTGAATATCTCCTTAGCCTAGAGGAGGTATAAGTTTCTACTCTTTAATGAAAGTGTTGTTCTGATTCTTTTTTACCTTATGTTGTGCCTTCAGTTACATGTAGGGTGACCCGGTTATATCCCCCATTTAATCATCACCTTTGTTGACATATGGATTTTTGTCTTATGTATATGTAGATGTTCTATAATTCTTTAAAGAATTGAAATCATGAATATGTCTAAGGACATTAATTAGACCTTGAAGATTCTAACATTACACTTCTCCCAGATGCCAGACACTAGGTAAGCCAAGACAATTATAAAGATTATTGTGTGCTTGATTATGCTACCTTAGTGTATAGTATCTGCCTATAGAACTTTTAGAGGACCTATTTTACTTTTTTTTCATGATGTAGAGCCACATCTCTGTAAAGAATTTATAGTTAAAGAGGATGTGGTCAAAGGTTTTCATTTCCTTTTTACACAACACACCTATTTGGGCAACATAAGAATTTAGCTAATTTATCAATGGTAGGGATTTTGCATTTAATAGCTAGCCAGAGGATGTATGAAGTCTTAGGGAGAGCTATCCTCCCCATACCAGATGGAACCATCTAACTATAAGAGCATGTTTCCATAACATATACCTAAAAGACCTAATGGTGTGTGCATCTACAATTGCATTTCTCCATATAATAGAGTCTTATTTTGGGGCCAATGTGCAATTAATTAAATATTGGATAATTATATAGTAAAGAAAGAAGTTCTCCCTTAGTCTTTTGTTAGACAGAACTAAGTGAATAGGAGCTTGTTTATGAAAGATAACTTTAAGTGTTGATAGCTCTTACTTATGATTTAATACTCCAAAGTGGGTTGAATGGTGTGAAATCCCACATCGGTTAGAGAGGAGAACGAAGCATGCCTTATAAAGGTATGAATACCTCTCCCTCATAGACGCGTTTTCCTAGCTAGGCTAGAAAGAGCAAAATCGTGAGGGTTTGGGCTAAACCCAAAGCCCAAAGTAGACAATATCTATAGGAGAGTGGTCTGGGCTGTCATAATGGTATCAGAGCCAGTTCTCGACCCGTTGTGCCAGCTAAGCTGGGTCCTAAATAGGGTTAGGCCCTAAGTGGGCTAGATAGTGTGAAATCTCACATCGGTTGGAGAGGAGAACGAAGTATACCTTATAAGGGTATAGATACCTCTCCACCATAGACGAGTTTTCCTAGCTGGGCTAAGAAGAGCAAGACCATGAGCATTTGGGCTAGGCCCAAAATTCAAAAGCGGACAATATGTATAGGGGGTGGTCTAGGCTGTTACAAATGGTCTTTCTAAAAGTTGGTTTTCTTCCCTTTTTCTACCTACTAACAGATTTTTCCTGAATAGATTTTCTGATCTTGATTATATTAAGGAAGATAATTGAGGCATTATTTGGGGGTGGGAGGGTCTAGAAGTGTCTACCCTTGATGTAATAGTTATTATCCCAATGCACTTAGAGGGAATTTTCTCCCTTTAATGGTCGCCAATCTTTTTGGCTAGTAGTGTTCTATAGATTACCTTAATAAGTATAAATCCTAATCCCCTACCCTCTAAGGATGCAAACTTCCCTCCAATTGACTTTAACTTTGGCAGCTCCTTCTGTTATCTCATTCAATAGAAAGAGTCTGAACAATTTCTCAATCTATTTAATGATAGAGCATACAATTGTTAAGTGCAAACCCAGTAGATATAGATGGAGCCTAGGATAGAGGAGATCAATTGAGCCCCATCAACTATGGATAAAGATTTAGAAATCTAATTGAGTAATCTATCATTTACCTTTTCTAAAATAGGTTTGAACTTTAATGGCCTTGGTTTTCTTGAAGAAATAGGAATCCCCAGGTAAGTTAAAGACAGTTGTTGGATTTTAATGCCAATAATGTTAAAAAGTCATGAGCCCATAACGTGTGCCTTCATTAATATGTTCATGCCAATTTTCTGTAAGTTTATTTTTAAACTTGATAGTCTATTGAAAATCTTGAAAGTTGTAATTAAGGTGGAATTTGAGGTACCATCAGTTTTAGAAAAGAGAAGTAGGTCATCAATAAAACATAGGTTGATTATCTTTTCCTTTTTGTAGTTAATATGGAACTTGAAGGCCTCGAATCTCTCCACCACTCTCTATAAGAGGTTGTTAAGATTTCTATAGCTACTATAAATAAGTATAAGGAGATTAAATCCCTTTGCCTTAATCCATTGCAACTTTTTATCAGGGAAAAAGGTACCTCATTCACCAGTATATTGAAAAAGACTCTAATGATTCACTGTTCATTACATTATATTAAAACCTCAAGGAATTCAAAAGCTCTCAGCCTAATAAGGATGAACTTCCAATTTATGGAGTCATAGGCTTTTTACAATTCAGCTAGTATCCGTGCAATAATTTTGTAGACTATGTTGCAACAAGCAATAGGTTTATAATGCTTGATGGATCCTTGTTCTCTAACTTTAGGAACTAGGATTATAAAGGTGTTGTTGATTTCCTTTAGCATCTTCCCCTTTTTGGATAATTTCGCGTGGTTTCGCCAACCATATCCCATGTTTTATAAAATAAGAAGGAATTCATCCCATCAGGATTAGGAGCTTTCTAGGGACTTTGAGACTTGAAGCTTTTATATATTTTTGCTTTGATGACAAATGACGAAAAAAATGCTCTTCTCTTCTGTAATTAACTACTCATTTAATATTTCCTTAATTAGTATGATAAAGGAGGTTGGTTAGAAGGAGAGCCTAGGGTGTTAGAGTAAAATCCCACTAGCTCTTCCATGATTTTATTATGGCCAGTTATTATTGTGTCATTAATTTTAAGGCTGATGATTTTGTTAATGGCCTACCTTCTTGCAACTTTCGTATGAAATAACTTCGTATTCTTTTCCCCCTCTAATAACCAAGAAACTCTTGATCTTTACTTTATCATAGATATTTCATAGTTTATCACCTAGGTGTACTCACCTTGAGCTTGCCTCTCCTCCTTTAATAGGCTAGAATTAGTAGGATCCTGGTAGAGCTCATTCTAGACTTGTGATAGTTTTGAATTGCTTAGTTCCAATAGTACTTTTGTGTCACCAATTCTATCCTTTTTCAATTTTTGAGTTCACCCTTTATGCTCCTTAACTTTTTAGAGTAGATATACTTTTTAGTTTAATAGAAATCTCTCGCCTGGCCTCTTAGGATAGCTACTTCAAAACCATCAATATATGTGAGGTAATTATTGAATATAAAGGGAGTCTTCCATGGTTGTTTATAATGGCAAATACATATAACACTAAGAGAATTTTCATCAAGTAGGGGTTAAGATATGATACCATGCTTTACAGGAATTTATGTATCCTTTCTAAATTCACCATACTCCTGTCTAGCTTCTTTCTTAAGTACCATTCACTTTGTTGTTTGTTGATCCAAGTAAAGAAGTTTCCCCCATATGGTAAGTCTAGGAGTTGGGTGTCCCTAATTTATAACTTTAAATAATCACTGTAGTCTCTAATACAAACATTGCCTTCAACTTCATTAAGATCCCCTATAGCATTAAAATCACCAACGGCCAGCCATGGCTCTTACATGTTTGTAGCTATTTTCCTGAGCATATTCCATAAGCACAGTCGCTAAAAATTAAGATTAAAGCCATATATTATACTTATATTGAACACCCACTATTCTTGTAAGCTTCTTATCTTGATGTGAATCATTTAATCTAGAATATGTGTTTTTAGAATTTTAACCTCCTATTCATTATAAAGAAGTAAGATTATCCCATTGTAGTGATAAATATAGTTATCTATCGTCTTCCACTTATCATGCAAAAGATTGAGGAAGGTACATTTTTCCTTCCCAATTTTGGATTCTAAAATACCAAAGATGTTTGGTTTATTCTCTAGTATGAACTTAACAATTCCTTATTACTTAGTGGGGGAATTCGGACCCCTCATATTCCATGTAACAACCTTCATGTTTCACCAATTAAAGAGGTTTCCTCTTCTTCCTATTGGATTTCCTTTTGTTATTTAGGGGTCCTCTATCGTCCTAATGACAAGATGGTTAGTGAAGGTGTTGATTTAAGGGCATAACTGGTTTGGTTCTAAAAACATCTTAGTCTGAGAATTGTTTGCCTCCTTAGTTGTGAGTGTGGGACTAGAGGTGTTGCCTATTTGTTCATGCTGAGCCTCGTAGTTTATTCCCTCCCTGCATGTTCATGCAAGGTCTCTCTCCAAAGTGTTTTGTTCCACACTAGCTCTATGAGAAGATAGCCTTTCTTACCAGCTGCAGCATTAGCCCCCTCTCCAAAGAGTTCTAGAAAGCCTCCATTCTTGGATACTTGTTGGTTTCCAAATTCTAGAGATATTTGATTTAGGTTTCTAACTATCTGTCACTTAGGCTATGTCCTCAACCATTTCCATATTGCTATTGAACTTTATAATGGTGATCTCCTTAGGTAAATTAGTTATGTCTAGAAAGATGTAGATTCTGGCAAAATTAATGGGTTTTATCTTAATAGTAGCTCGGTCTAGCCATGGAAGTTTGTCTGTAGCTTAAACTTTTGGTTATCTAGTGTTCAAGTGGAATTCTAAGAATATAGACCCAAATAAGGATGTTTGTAGATCTAATTGTCCCATTTTCTATACTAAGTTTACATGTTTGCAAAAATAGAGGTTTATTTTATATATACTGAAGGCCATTTTCTACCACCTTCAAGGTTTGATTTTTGTTGGTGAACTTTAAGATGAATATGTCATCTTCATTAATAAGGATTTGTATAGGCTTATAAGCCCTCCATTTCGTAGTTAATCATTCCCTTATAGTGGGGAATGAAAGCCTCTTATCCATGAAGAAACCAATCAGCATAAATAGCCATCTATCAACACCTTTTAACACTTCAATAGGAAAGGCCACCACATATTGCTCTTGAGTAAAGGGTGGTAGAGAATAGAACAAATTTGGGTATGCTTTTGAATCTCCTATGACTTGAATCCAAATGAGTCCAGTTTTAGGGAATGTTTGTAGTTCTAAGTTTAATACTTGTTCATACGGTTCTTTGTTTGTAAAACAGGGATGATTTCCAGAGGAAGAGAGGAAGCTGGTCTTAAGGGGTAAAGGTGAAAAGTCAACTTGGGTGCACTACTCAAGGTGTATTGTATTGAATGCAAAAGGCATGGTAGAGCAGCAGGTTCAGAGTTCAAAGAGAGAGAGTTACAGAGCAGGAACAATACCAAGAAAGATCTCTTTTATAAATACCAAATATGCCCTTTGGATATTGCCAAGAGTAATAGGCATCTACAAATGGTCCTAAAGGAAGGCTTTGAGGAAAGGAGATTGGATATGAGACAAACTAGGTAGAGGTGAGTAAGTGATGTTGCTCAGTGGTGATGCCAGGAAGTAGGAGGGATAGCAGTAGACTCTTGAGCATATGTTTTGTGTTGAAGGATACATTCTCTCTACTTTATTGTATGTATATAGTTGCCAGCTATAAAGGTATTACAGATAACTCTTAATTTGTTTAAAAAACAATAACAAATCTAGCAAATTGATTTCTTATGCTTTCATAAGGTATTACATTATTTAAAATAAATATAGTAATTATGCTTAATTTTTGTTAATATTATATTCTTTATATGTTTAGGTAAGTTCTATTTGATTAACTCAAACCGTACGAATATGTTTGGATTTCTTTCATCATATCAAGTTAAGAGATACTATTTGTGAGATTATAGTGAAAAAGGAAGACCTTAAGGTCCACAGGAGTTTCTTAACTATAAGCATTCATTGTTAAGAAATGTTATAGAAAGATGTCTTGACATTTTCAAAGAAATAGTGAAAGAGAAAGACCTTAAGGTCCGTAGGAGTTTCTCAACTACAGGCATTTATTATTAAGAAATCTTATAAAAAGATGTTTTGACATTTTCAAAGAAATACTTTCTTATACTTCTAAATATGTATAGTTATGATTTGAAGAAACGAAAATATATCATTATTGTTTTTTATGTTGTACATAATTTTATTAGAATGCATAGATATATTAAATTATTAACGGCTTATTTGACAAATATGCTAAAAATAAATTCTCAAGTAGAATATAATATCACTCCAACATAACTTTAAAGCACATATTAAAAGCAAGATAAACTACTAGACGAATATGGAATGAATATGTTAATGAAAGTTTTAATTAATTTATCTTTCTTTTTTTAAGTAATACTGCAATTATGCTTTAAAGCACTCTAGCACAGTAAACATCTTTAATTATTTAATTAAAATAAGTTAATATAATTTTTATGTTTTTATTCTTTATATTGAACTTTTATTATATAAAGTTCATATGCAAATTTTTTCAATTATATTAAATATTCATACCTTTTTATTTCTAATAATAATGAGAATTAACTAATTTAAGAATATAATTTTAAATATTCAGAAATAAATTAAATTAATAATTTAATATTATAATAAGAATAAAACAAAAAATAGGATGACAAAATCAAACAAGTTTCTGCTTTCAATTTTTTATTACAAACCTTAATCAAATATTTTTTATTACAAATTTTAATCAAATTAGTTTTTAACAAGAAAAAGGAACTAAAACAGGAAACAATAACCAAAAACTGCAACCGAAAAAAGAATGTAAAGTCAAACAACCCTTAGTTTTTTAATATATTTTTAAGAAATTGGGCATATTTGTAGTTGGGATGAGATTTACCAAGAATTAGAGGATATTTCAAGAAAAATATGAAAAAAAAATAGAAATTTGGAGGAATATGATATAACACACTCTTATTCAAACTATGCCCAATATCGATATAAGTACAAGAAAAGATATGAACTAATTAGAGATATGAACTAAGGAGAGACCATGTGGCGTTAAACAAAATTCGAGAAGGAACATGGTATGAGACATGTCGTGTCGCAGACCATATGGAGATTAGAAGATTTATGTTGTCAGCCACAAGCATGCTAGAGATCATGCCTCTCCACCATATGTACACAAACGTTGACAAGTGTTAACCCATTTCCCAAAAAAAGAAGTGTTATAAGTTGAGTTAAACACAGCCCTCAATTTTTGGTGTAACGATTTTAGTTTTATTACATTGAGACAGCCTCAGATCACAAAAAGTGTAGGAACTACATCTTCGTATGGTTATCAAACAATATATGGGAAGGAAACAAAATATAACTAAAAACACTTGATGTTAATAATCCGCTGCATTGCCATTTCCAAAACCACCTCCTAATGCATATGAAATGTAACAATGCCACCTCCTTCACAAGCTCCTTCACAAGCTTTTTAGTGCTGATCCAAAGGTCTGTACCAGTTTCTTGCCACAAGCAAACATTTCAGCATCTCAACATACCACAAACCACGACTTTGCTTTTTATCTGGACCATTACCATCTCTCACCACATTAACGAAACTTCAAGCTCAAATCATGCATGTACTTTTCCCACTATTGCCTACTGGCAAAATTTGATAAGCTAAGTTGTTTTCCTCACATATTATGATAGTAACCGACTTGCAAAGATACAAAGAACAACTCTTCAAAAACATATACAAAAGATTTAACAGTATTGTGGTATCTCGACCGCAACAAGGTGTACAATTCCTGTATTTCAAATAACCGAATGCATATTGTAATTTAGGTAATAAAGGTCCAATGATCAAAGCCAACAGTTTGAAAACATTTTCAGGCACAAGTGCATTATATATATCGAGGCAGCTACATCTGTTTCCACCACATAAAAGAGTGAAACACCATAGCATCCAGCACAGATTGCATGTAGAAAGAAGAAGCAGCAACTCAACTGTTTGTGACAGGCCTCTGATAGGATACGAAACATCTCAAATGTCACAATACTGAAGCCAACACTAACCAAATTGGTTATCAATGAGCTATCACAAAATCCCATATCCCAATACTCCCAGAAATATTTGGATACAATACAACCTAAATTGAGCTTGAAATTAATGTAAATACTAAATAGAGAAGTAAATACTAAATAGAGAAGTCAATGAAATGGGGACAAGGCTCATGGTATCAGTCTGATGTCTTTTAGACATCATATGCTAAATGAAACTCCATCATGTCATGAACTCGTGAATACATAAACAGTGTGAAGCAAAAAAAACTTAGACCCAGCATCAAAAGACACTCAATATATCAATATCTTCAATATCAGGTATTGTTATAACTCGTAATGGCAACACAAGACGTAAGATGAAAAAGATTCAAATGTCCGGCATTCGAGAAAATTTTGCTTCTTTATTTCTTACTTGGAACTAATAAACACTATCAACAAAGAAAGCGAGACAAAAGGTGTGCACCCAATTGAAAGGAGAATTCAGAGAAGCTTTCGACACTAAGCATAGTCAGATCACTCGGAGTCGGCCGAACCGGAGAGACCCAATTTCTCCATCTTGAGTCGTTGGAGGGCTTTCTCGTGAGCCCAGGTCTCGATGGTTAGGTCAGGCTTGGCGTTGAGACCAACACCCAAAATCACGATGGTGAGAAAGCTGGTAATATAGCAAGGAAGCTCCCAATCCTCCCATTTACGCGATTCACCAGGTGGCGGAGGAGTCCTGTTGAAGAGGTATCCCTTTGGCCGATCCTCGTGCCCTGGGCTTGACCAACGACTGGTTCCTCCGGCGGCAGCGCCTCGGGCTCGAAGGGAAGACAGTAGACGCTGGCGGAGCATGGTGTACGCCGGCGTGAAGGGCATTGATTTTGGTTTTGGTTTTGGTTTTGATATAATAACCTACTAAAACAGAAAGGACTTTGAGAGAGTAAAATGATCAATTAGGGGAGTGGACTTGTGTGTTCGGACGGACCGTAGCAACGTCCAGTAGTTGCATTATAAGCAAGGTAGAATAGATAATTTAAATTGAGATTCGAAATGTCGCATTTAGAGCCTCATTCTTATTTGTATTAGAATAGTAACTTTGGTTATGCGGTATTAACTTTTTGCATAATTATTAGTAAATTAAAACTACTCTTTTCAAGTCTTTTAGGGGGCGTTTGGTTTGAACATAGGGTTGGTTATGAATATGAGTATAATTGTAGAAGGGAACGGGAATAGGTATGAAAAATAAAAAATGATGTTTGGTTTGCAACTTGGGTTTCTGTATTAATATCAATAATATTGTTTGGTTTGTTGTATTAATGGGAATGAAAGATAATATAATACCATTTTTACCCTCAATAAAAATGAAAATAATTTGCCCTTCATATGTTTATTGGGGCTATCCCTATATGTTTAACTTACAGTAAAAATAATTAATCAGTTTTGTCGAGAAATTTTATCACAATTTTTCAACATTAGACGAGCTATATGATAATTTGTCAACAGAGCTGCATAATATCAACAATACAATTGCAACTATATTTCTATATCGTATGTAAAATGGAATATAAAACATAAAACAACATCAAAATAAACTTAAAACATAAAACAAGATTTCTCATAGTACCTAAAACATAAAGCATCAAAACAACATCAAAATAAACTTAAGACATAAAGCCTTCGCATGTCAATGGGAAGGTTGAGGAACACATCAATCTTGTCTTTATTTGAGCTGAAAATGTTAGCTGCTTTAAAGACATCACCACTTGGAAGATCAATTTTCATTAACTCTTCAACCACGTCTTTCATTCTTTCTGAAACAGCTTTGTTACGTAAATTTTCATCTGCAATAGCATTTGCCATGGTTGCAAAATTGCTATTAAAGCCTTCCACAAAAGTACGAAAACTAGAATTTATTTCTTGCAGTTGTGCCCCGACATCTAAGGAAGCTGAAATAGATGACATTTTCTTCCTTTTTGCTATATTCCCTCCACTGCTACTTGATGGTTGTTTCTGCTTTGCACTCACATTTCTCACATTTGTGTTGCTTGTGTAAGTTGGAGTTGCGAGCGAATCCGAACACACATCGTTGTTTTCTTCGTCAGATAATAAATCATATTCACCAGCATACTCACCACCACTTACTGTATTTTGACCATTCTCCATATTTTGAACAGCATCCACGTATCCCTGAACGTTCAACCCAGTAGCTCTATCTCTTCCATAAATTGATTTAAGTATGGGAATTTAAATTTTCACATTCCTTTTGCTTCTTTATGCGTCTAAAAACAAATAGAAATATAGAAAATGAAACTTCAATCAGTATACTTTTGCATTATATAAGGCCACATGTCCACCAATTTGATTAAAGAGAACAAGTATGAATAGCTCACCTGATAGTAACTATCAAACTATTGCTTCTCATATGCAATTTTTTTCTCCACATCATTCCATTGACAATCGCTCTCCCTTAACATATCATTGATGCAATGAAATTTGTTCTTCAATCATTTGATTTTTGACTCAAGATGAGGATTAACTTTCTTCGAAAATTTTGGCATTATTTCTATACTTCTTCGATGTACTTCAGACATGTAGTTGCTCTTAAACCCACTATCTGTCTTCCAAGAAGGATCGCATGCCATTCCTTGAAGAACTTGAATCAAAACTTGCACCTCTTCTTCTATCCAAAAACATTTATTTTTTCCCCGACCTCGACCATATTCTTCTTGATCCATCCTAAAAAAGAAAAAATAAACTTGTTCAAAAATCATTAACTCATATAGGTATTCAAATAACTTAAATAAAAATAAAATAATTCAGAGCCAACAATGTTGGATCGCGTATGGCCCGAGGATTTACAATACACTGTGGAAAAGACCATAACACAACACGTTGTATAACAGAAAAATATAGGATACGCAAAAAATACCTTTTGACACGGATTGACACGGATTGATGATTGTTATTTTCGGATTCGTAGACACTAGTACACGCGAATGTCCTCTACCAGTATCTATACGAGCATGTACGATTTGAGTTGCGACTATCGTGTGCTAGCACATTCTGAAAATCTTTCCGAATGCCGCACGTACTTCTCTCAGATGGTGGCTAGGGTTTTGTGTTATAATGGTGTCATATCTTATGAGACCTAAGTTTCTCTATTTATAGAGAAAACCTAATCCCATTAAAGCCCAATAAGTTTCGGCCCATTAT
>JAOSBN010000007.1:4459945-4480919 GCA_027563595.1 Erythroxylum suave | reverse complement strand
AATGGCCAATGAAGTTTGAGTGTTGTTTTGAAAATAATGTAAATTTTTTGTTTGACTTTTTGGCTTGTATCTGATATCTATATGTGGATTTGTTTGTAAGTTTGTAACAATAATACTTCAGTTTGGTTTGGATTTTTCAGCAAGTTTATGTTAATTACTATGTAATTTAATGCATATATGTCGGGATTGTTTACTGAAAGTTTTTGTATGCGTTGGTTTGGTATACTATTTTGTGTGGCATTCATATATCCTCCCAGGGGGTTTATATGGGTGTTACAGTATATACACAAATCCAATGATAGGGTTGCAGATGCTAAATGAAAGTGATACAATTGTAAAATTTAAATGTTTAGCTCATCTTTTCAAACATTAATTAAGTGATACTACTGAAGTTAATAATTTTTGCATTTTAACTACAGCTTGGAAGGTGAAGTCAGAGACTAATAAACCCCGGGCAAAAATTAAAAAGGAACAAGCAAGTTATTACTGGACATGTGAATCCAAGTCAAGAATGTTAAACTGCATCTTCAAAGGGAAAGGAGAAAATGTAAACAAAACTGTGTTTGTTAATATTTTGTGTAGTGAACAATGAATGATACTTTTATCCATCAATTTAGTGATATTGATGTACTGAATAATGATTGATAGGTTGGATATCTATTGAATGTTATTAATGTAAGGACCTTGTTAGCATTTACAAGTTATTATATTGAATGAATGCATTGATAGGCAATTTCAATCAGAATTGCTTTTTATTATCTTTTATTTTTATGGTTTTTTTCTTTTTTTTCGAAGATTATGAATGCTAGATGATGAAATTGCATCTAGCATAGGGATATACACAAAACAACTTATAAGCTCAATTGCATATAGACATTAAATAAACTGAATTGATCTTTTTATATAGCATGGTAGATCTATGAAGCAAGGAAGAAAAAAAAAAGCAATTATGCTAGGATCTAGATAACACCAAAACAATTCACTTCTAATATTTAAAAACCAAAAGGATACACAACATGTACATTGTTAATACAATTACATTTAGACATTGTTCTAGTATATGAAACATTTCCAAGTAAGGCTTTAAACATACAACTATTGCTTGAATTGCCTTCATTATTTAGGATAACAGACATAAGCCAAACTAGTAACAAAAGCTTAAATAAGCTACAAATTTCCAACACTTCGCTGAATGTCTTTCATTACTACTCCTCATGGCATGTAACTCATTCTTTAACTTTCAATTTTCTGTAATAATTTTAGCTTTCTAAACATATACAACTTTTTCTTTTAACTCTACCACTTCAGCTTCAATAGATTGGTTTGACAGTATAACATCTTCTCTCACATTTTTCAGCTCTAAAATAATATGTCTTACTCTTGGACAAAATCTTTGAGCATGTCATTCAAGAAATCCATATACATTTTCACTCTATCATGAAACAAAAATGAGCATTTCTTTAATTAAAAATATGAACATATTTTTATAAAACAACATCAAAATGTACTAAATTACTGAAAAAAATTAAAAAATCATAAAACCTTCTTTTTGGATTTTCGACAGTTCAAGGTGTGCATCTAGATACTTTCAAGTTACAGTAACAATATTTAGCCTCTCTATCGTAGTCCCATTCAACTGGGTAACTTTAAGAAATCAACTTGTATGACCTTGAATCAAGGTTGGAACGCGTTCCTCTATTGTCAAAGATGAAAATTTTAAAAATTTTTAGTTAAACCTTCATTATAACCAAAGAAAACAACAAATTGAATCCTCTAATCAACCTCATTGCCTTGAAGAACTACCAATTGAGCTCATTCTCAAGTATTCTGCAGCTATTTTTTTAGACAAAGTCATAATGTTTGAGACAAAGTCATAATGAGAAAATGAAGTATAACACGTGATGTGTAACATATTCACATGGTTTAATTATGAAGTTAAAAGGAATCAAAACAGTAAAAATAGAAGGGTGGATGAGTTATTACCAACTTCGGCCTTCAACGAGAATACAAGTACATCTATACCTTCCACTACCTATTCAAAATCCAATCATGAACCGAGTTACTACTCACTATCCACATCAGTAACTCCAATACACTCTCCAAACCAATAAACTCATATAATCAACAACTTATATAATAACAAGACATTAATTTAAAGATAAAAACAATAAAGTTTAAAGCTTTTTAACATCTGCAATTCTACCAAATAATCATCTACAACTATGAACTACCCTCCTATGTGTATACATATACTTCTAGCTCCACAGGAGAGAATGTTTTCACCTTATTCATTAATCACTTATAACACTTAAACTAGATGCAGACTTCTGCATGTGTCCTTGCTTTGAAATCAAAAGAAGTCAAAATTTAAACACCACAAAGAATGTGAAGTAGGATTATGGACTATGAAGATGAGGTTGTAGGTTATAAGATTGAAGAGTTGGCAACCTTCCCAAACAGCATTAATCAATAATGAGATCATAGTTGGAAGCAATTGAACAATCACAGAAAAATCAATTGCCTGAAATTATGGGAGATAAGATAAAGGAGGGAAAAAATAACCAAAATAATTCTATAAGTTAATGAAATCCCATATAAAAGCTTTAAAGGTGGACAAAGATAGGTACCTCAGCCTCAGGCAGCACTCCGATGTCCAGCCTATGTTGTCCCAACCCAACCCCAATTGTTTTCCATGACTTTATTAATTATTTGACCCATCATCACTGACTAGTGTAATACAATATCATCAAGGTGTAGCATATCTAGGTCAGAAGCTAATATATAAAAAAAAGCATAATAATGAGTATATTAAATGTGAACATACTTAATGGATTAGTAAGAGGGATTCGAGTGATGGGAAGTGATGATGTGGACAACCCCTTTTGATTAGTTTCCGAGAGAGAGAGAGCATGAATTTGGCAATGAGAAGCTAATTTAGGGTTCCTTATATGATTTTCCTAATTTTTTCATTTCAGTAAATCCACGTAAGCCACGTTTGTTTTTAATATGACATTTGAAGACCAATTGGCCATAAAGTAATGGCACGTGTATGACATATCCTGTTTTCTATCCAAATTTGCCTAATATTGAGCATACTCGTGAACATTTAACCCTTAGATGAGCAGATTATAATGTTTGGTTCTAAATTGATCAAACAAGAAAAACTTTGGCCCCTATTTGGGCATTTATCCTTCATTCCTCTATCCAATTTCATTGCTTTCTACATGTCACCAACATTGGGACAAGCTTAAATAGTAGACTTAGTATAATATTAAGTGAATTGAAATAATTATTAAGGTTTTTATGGATAAAAAAGTAATTGAATTATGAAAAATTATATGAAAAAAGAGCAATCTGAATCATAAAAATCTGATACGTTTAAGTCATTACTTGAAGGGAAGAACAAGCCTTGACTTGAAGTCCCTTTTAAGTAATTGAGAATTTTATGTGTTGCTTTTAAATGAACATCTATTAGAGCCTTTAAAAAATGAGATAATAATTGCACACTTTAAGTTATATCTAATCTAGTGTAGTAAGATATAACAATTTATTAGTAAGCCTTCGATATGTAGTTACATCAGATAGAGGAAATCCTTAATCTTTTGTCAAATAAAAGCTATGAACTATTTACATACAAGTTAGCTTAGAATATAAGAAATTGGCATCCTTAAGTAAATCCAAAAGGTATTTATGCTAATTTAAATTGATCTCTAAAATATAATATGCAATCTCTAGACCCGAGAAATATTTTAAAGGACTAATGCCTTTGATCTTTCGTTAATCATAAAGTGATTTCTTCAACTGATTAATAGCGTCCATGCTAGTGCTAACTACTATAACACCACCAATATAAATGAGCAAAATTATGAAAGAATCAATAGTAATGCTTAAGAATAAAGAGGAATCAGACTAAGCCTTAACATATCTCTAACTAATTAAGGCTATAATAAACCTTTCATTCTACTTACGATTAACATAATTAAGTCCATAAAGACTTTTTTTTATCTTGCAAATTGGATGAGGAATATAATTCCTAAAACTAGGTTGTAGTTTCACATACAATTACTTAGATAAGTTACCATGCAAAAAAGCATTGTTTATATCCAACTGGTGTAAAAACCAATTTTTAGCAATAGCTACAACAAGTAAAATATGCAAGGTATTCATGTTAGTAACTAGGGAGAATGTATCAGAATAATTAACTCTTGATTGTTGTGTAAAGACTTTGGCTGCTAGCCTCACCTTATAACTTTCAATGGTGCCGTCAGAATTATGTTTCACTTTAAAGACTCACTTATAGCCAATATGGACCTTTAAAGGAGGTAATGTTAGAATGCTCTAAGTATTATTAGCTTCCAATGCTTATATCTCTATTTGCATTGCTTGTCTCTAGCATTGAAATTTAACAACCTTATAATAAGACTCTAGTTTAGTGACTGCAAACACACTATAAACAAATTCATGATATGTAGGTTTGAGTTTAAGATAAGAAAGAACAAAAGATATAGAATATGGAGAAGTTGTAGTTGTTCTTAATATAAGAACATAATAACTTTGGGATAAGAAGGTAAGTTTGAAGGTCTAGTTCTTCTTCTTCTAGTTGTAGTTCAGTAGATATTGATTGATCAATATCCTTTAAAGTAAGAGAATAAACTAGACTATCTTAAACTAGGAGTCAATATCAGTAGTACTTGCAGAAAAACTAGGAAAAGAAATATGTTCTCAAAAACATTAAGTAAAACAATATCAATTAATGAGTGAATATTAGGTTTCTCTTGAAAAGGAAATAAATGCTCATAAATACTAAAATAAAAACTTCTTGGGACTCAAGATTATAAAGCCTAAAACCTTTGACATTAGCTAGATAAACTATGAAAACACATTTTGTTGCTTTAGAATCAAATTTGTCTTTATTATGTTTTCATAGCATAACATTGTCATCCAAAAACTTTTAGATGATTAAAAACAAAAGGTTTAGCAAACAAAACTTGATAAAGGTGATTGATTATTCAAAATAGGAGTTGGAATACAATTGATTAAATGTACTGAATGTAAAGCATATTCATTCTAAAATTTCAGTGGAAGTAAAATTTGAAATCTAAGAGCTTGAGCAACTGTTAAATTATGGTGATGCTTACACTTATCAAAACTATTATGTTTAGGTTTGTAAAGGCAAAAAATCTTGTGTAAAAATACCATATGAATTATAATAGTCTAATAGAAAAAATTCTCTACCATTACCATATCTAATACACTTCACACAAATTAAACATTGATTTTTAACAAAGGAAAAAATTTTTGTAATAAGGTCTTCATCTCTTATTTAGGCTTCATTGGAAAAACCCAAACAAATAAGGTTTATCATTTGCAATAGTAAAAAATAACGATACCTATAAATTGAAGCAAGAGAAAATGACTCCTAAATATCAACATAGATTAAATCAAAGCATTGATTCGTTACAAAAATACTAATAGGAAAAAGGACTGTTTTTTTACTAAAGTGACATACATTAAAAGAAAAATAATTATTGTAGGCAATGTTTTCATCTAAAGTATTAACAACTTTCATCTTTGGTAGAAAAGGATGACCAAATCTAAGATGCTAAATGTTATTCTCAGTGACAAAATGTTGAAATAACAAAAGGTAAATGTTATTTTATAGAAATCACAAATTGATATAACCCTCATGCTCTTTAGCTAAACCAAATTGTCTCCATCTTTAAAGATCCTAAATAAAGTAAAATGGGAGAACATATAAGGCATCGTGCAATATTAATATGTCTGATATATAAATTGTCCTGATATGAGTTACTTACAATTTGAGAATTAGGAAGCTTAACCTTCATATTATTAACTGATCTATATATAGAAAAAAGTCCAATATAACTAACATTATGGTTTATTGCACCATTTTAACTATCTAAATAGCTTTAGGAAGAGAAACAAAATACTTAGAAGAACACATAACTATACGTTGCTTTGCCTTATAAGAAACTTATGATAGACCATCAATACTAGTACTTGAAAAAGTGTCCTAAATTAAAAACAACAGCTTCAAATATTGCTCCCTTGTAAAATAATTATTATCACTTATAATAGCAAAACCTTTCACTACCTTAATCACAGTGTCATTAGAATTATTAGAATCCATTTCTCTATGAAAAAAGTCTACACTAAAATTAATTACGGTAATAAGAAATGTTAAATACTTAATACGATTACACTAACATTAATTAAGTAAAGAACTTACAAGTTATAAGCTAAAACAAAATCAAAAAATTCCTAGTTTAAGAAGCAAGAATGAAGTTTGAAGTTAGATGATGGAGAAAACCAGGAATAAGAAAAGATAAAGCAAGAATGAAAGGCTTGTGCAATCAATAAGTTTGTCTTCTCATCAATAAATTCTTCTCCTTTTTTATTACCAATCCTTCTACTCCTCTTCCTTCCCTTTTTTTAACTTTACACCTTTTCTCTTTGCTCTTTGTTTTGTTCATAGGAAGATTCTTTACTCTTTGTTCCTTCCCTTTTATTAAGACCATATACAACTTTTGTAAGTTGTATCTCTACAAACTTTGTCTCCTCGTAAATGGATAGAATTCTTATGTCCTTTAAATTGGAAAAACTATCATGTTCTTCCACTTTAGGTTGTTTAGTCAAGGATTGTATGAGATGATCTCACTAAGCCTATCTTAAGTTTGTCATCCCATTTACATTTGAGTGCAATTGCTACTTTAGAAAAATTGAAATTGGAAGCTAAAAATGGAGCTCCACCTTGATCAGTTTCTTCTTAGATAAAAAGCCAATAATTCCTATAATTCTTAGATAAAAAAGCAACAATTTGGTTTAAACATGGATTAGATTAACTATATATTAAAAAACTAAAGCTTTCATGTTAAAAAATAAGGTAGTTATGAATGGATTTCTATAATAGAGTCCGTGTCACAATGTAAGTAAAACTCTCTTTTTAAGAAAATGCACTCATGCATTAAACTAGATAAAAGAGACTAAAAGGTAGCTCCAAACTAGGGTAATTTTCATAATATTCACTTAAAATATTAAATTATTGAAGGAATCAACCATTTAGCTAGAATATTTGGGCATCTAGTATACATGGATGAAATATCAACCTCACTAAAAAGGATTGACATGCACTAATATGTATTAAGGTTGAGATAACACTTATAGAGAATCTCATTTGTTAGCAATAAAAAGGACACTAAGATATTTGACAAGGTATCCAATGTCTCAAACTAGAGAATCTATAACTTATAAGATATTTTAACGAGGACTATTTAGGTAGTTTGTTGAATAAGAAAAGCACATCATGTACTCATTAATTCTTAGGTCAATCTTTAATATTGTAGCTTAGCAAGAAACAAAATTTAGTAGTTTATTCATATCTAAGCTAAAATAAAGCTACATTATATAGTGGTTTCACTCAAATTCTAATGCATACTCAATAACTTATGGATTTTCTAATTAAACTATTTTATAGCAACTTAGGGACTTTATAATTGAACTTTTCTTTAAACCCATAATATATGACAACCATGTGATCCCATATTGTCATGTGTATTAAAAATCATGTGTTTTAAATACTTAATTTAATGAATGGAGGATTAATAGAGAAATCATCAATTTTATTCTATGTACTATTTTTGGTCTTTAGATGGTGTAGAAGAGGAGGGTAAATTTTGTGTGTTTCCTTTTTCAACTATTTGGAAAACTAATGAATGATTTCCTACTCTAACAAATGATTGTGAAATTTTCATTTAAAGTAATCATAAAACAAATAGTTATCATAAACAGACTAAGAAAAGAGAGAATGAAATTTATTTATAATGGTTAAACTAAACAATCCTTAGCCAACGTCCACTTCCCAAGTTCCACTTAGGAATTCACCATCTTCTTTATTAATTAATGGGTGAAGAAAAACTTTTTGTACAATATCTTCGTTGCTACTATAGAAGAGTAATCCTTTACAAATCTTGTTTAAGGTGAAGAATAACTCTCACAAAATATAGTTTAAGTGTAAAATTTATATAACAATGCAAAAATTGGTTTTCACATATACTTTCTTACATAAGTTACCATGCAAAAAATCATTGTTTATATCTTACCACTATAAAAACCAATTTTTAATAATAGCTAGAACAAGTAAAATATGCAAGGTATTCATCTTAGTAACTGGGGAGAATGTATCAAAACAATTAACATTTACACGGATCTACCAAATGCTCTATAACCAAATGGATAGCCATGTTTTTTTATAATATTTATATATTGTATAACAATTAAAACCACTGTAAGTACATATAGAACTTTTCTTACCAAAGTTCTTCTGAAAATCACCTTGTTGATTAAACCTAGATCCTCGATGGGTCATATTATAGATACCTACATATATAACTCTCCATAAGCATTCGAAGAAGAAGATGCAAAAGAATCTTCTAACTAAATAGCCTTTCCTTTAATGGCATAGAGAATTAGATTGAATAACATCTTGATTATCAATTCCTAACTACCATTCATGTTATTAGGCATTAGCAAAAGCTTAATTTAAAGGCCATAGAGGATCCATCCATTAACAAAATTTGAAATTTTATCATAAAATATTGTCATTCAAACTTTGCAAAAAAATGGATTACATAATCATGTTCTTGATAATCTTGCATAAGTGAAAGCACCACACTCACAAGAAGCATTACAAATGCATTTACACTGCTTATGGTTGCTGTGATTCATATACTTCGACGGAATGAAACAAAAATTTGGAGACAGAATAAAACAAAAATTAGAGACAGTGAGGTGTTTAGTTGTAATGGACAAAACAGATAAAATTGTATGTCTCAAAGACAGAAATGTGTTTGGTTGCAATTGACAGAACATAGAAAACAATGTTAATGACCAAAGTACCCCTACCGTATAATATAATTGGAAATATGTAATTCATTTATTATTTTAAAATGAATGATTTGTATTAGTATTTTTTAATTGTATCTCTAACTAAGGAATTTAAAAAGTGAGGAATTTAAAATTTTAATGAAATGAGCTATTAAATAGCAAAAAAATTCGTACAGTTAACAACAAAATGAATTACATAAATATTTTTATAATTGTAACAATATTTTTAATTGTATTTATATTTTTTTAGTTACGATAAAATAAAATGAAGAACCTAAATATTTAATGAAATGAGAAACCTAAAAATTTAATAAAATGAGTTATTAAATAAAAAAATCTTACAAGTTAGAAATTATAGTACATAGTAATTTAATAAAACATCTAAGCATTCATGGAATTAATTATATAATAGATTAAAGTTACATTCAAGCCTTATATTTTATTAAGAATGTCTTTTTTGCTACTTATATACTTTGGTGTGTGGAATATTATTGATAATATAGGGGTATTTTTGTTCAACAGCTTGCGTGTTTTGTTCTGTGACAGACACAAAAAAGTTATACTATGGTTTTGGAAAGAACAAAAAATTTGTGTTTTTGTGAATTAGAGACGAAATAAAAATAAGCATTGTCAACAACCAAACACTGCTGGGTACAAGGTTTTTGTGTTTTGTTATCTGTCTCCACCTACAGAGACATCAACCAAACCCAACGTTAGATACAGATCTTAGATTACTAAACCCATCCCAAATTATATTCATCTGCGAGCAGTAATTAATAACAGAAATCGTACCTTACTTCATAAATAACAACTCAATTTGCAAATCTGCTATTCTAAGAGCGTCACCTCTATAAAGATCTTTCCATAAATCTTGATCATAATCAATCCAAATGACAATTTAAGATATTACTGGAGATAGTGATCTAACCAACCAAGTAGGCACTAAATTATTGCATTTCTCCCAAGCATCATACATCGGGTCATCCTTCATTGGAATTGGTATAGATCCATCCATAAATTTTAGTTTGTTCTTTGAAATCAAACTCATTCTCATTAATCGCGACCAAGAATGATAATTATGCCTTGTTAGTGGCGCAAAAGTAAGAACCAATGATAGGTTCTCTTTAGCATACAAGAAGTAAGGACCTGAGGGGACATCTTCAGGTCTGGGTGCGTGAACTTTTTGTTTGCATCTTTAGGACGCAAAGACCTAACATTTTTTTTAAAATTTGTAGGTTTTTTTGTTAGTTTTTTCCTTATGAATCCCCCTTATTGTTAAGCGACCATTTCACCACAATAGCTTAAGCTGTTGTGTGAGGTCAACTCAATTGATTTTATATATTCTCTAACACTTATCAATTTATGTGTGCAACTTGGATTCTACTGAAATGGCGTTGGGTAAGAGATGTAGTTCAATAAAGTTAAAGCATATAGTAGAAGAACAAGAAGAAGAGAGACATAACTTGGAGTTATACAATCATCGGCACTTGCAGTGACATTGAAACAGGGACATTGTAGCTAGTCACCGCATTCTTCGTTTACTCGACATCTTACAATACAACGAACGAACGCATGATCAAATTGCAATCTTCACAATTCTTAGATCATTAAATGCACCCCACTTCCTCATTGTCTATACAAAGCTGAATAAAAATTTAGGACAGAAATGTTATTGACCGTTGAAGGTCTGAAATCCAGAGGATTATCCCAATTCTGATTTTGACTAGGATTGATAGTATCAGACCATCTCATATTTACATTGTGAAACTCAATCCCATCAATTTGTTCCATGATGATCCCCGCTGTACTGTGATTAACAAGACCCTGGCATCCAGGTCTGTAATCTACCAGCCCACCTGCGTATTTTGTATATCTCATGTAAGTCAGATCCACGTTAATGAATCTCAGGTTACTTAAAGCCCCACCCTTACAACCGGACAAGAAGACACCATTCTCAGATTTTGCCGTTATATTCATGAAAAGTAGATTAGATATAGATCCCAATTTCGAACTTGAGTTCCGTGGGCAGGATGTTACATAAATAGGCTCCGCTCTCCCCCACCATGAAGGATCATAGTATCTGGTCGTAATGTTTATGTTTGAGAAGCTGACGTTGTTCACATTACCTGCACCAAGTTTTATAGTCATCAGAGGCTAAGATAGGCTCGTCTATTTCAGCATTAACTTAACTGGGATCTTAGAAAATCTAGCGACTTACCTCCATCACGTATCTGAAAACCCAGTCCTCTGTGAGAGTCCACTATAGTGATGTTATCGAACACTAGATCTTTAAAATCGAAAAGACTATCACTCCCTAGCTTGATTGCAGAAGATTTGGTTCGTATCCAACAGTTGGTGACCGTCAAGTTACAAAGAGGGCCACTATATGTCTTTGGACAAATGGCATCATCTCCTGTATCGATATGAGATCTTGTGATGGCTGTATGATTTGAATCCTCTATATCTATTCCATCATTGTTGGGTGTATTGAAGTCCCCGTAGATGGAAACATCATGAATAGATGTGTGATTGCACAGTACAATATGCAAGCTGCAACCATGGGAGCAAGATTTAAGTTTGAAAATGGAGATTTCCCAATTCCAAGGAAAATTTACAGCTGGAAAATATTAGAATAGCTCAAACGTTCATCAATTGTTGGGAAAAAGAAAGCATTGTTTTAACATTTGTCACAATATATGGCTTCCTCCTAATTCTACGGCTTATAATTAAATATATAAAAGTGCAAAAGAGAAGATCATTGAACTTACCACCAATATGCGGGCTGTCTCAAAATGATGTTCCAAACATGAACATTAGAGCAGCCGATGAAGCCAACGAGCCTTGGTCTGCACTCATCCCCAGAACAAGCCCCTGTCCTGTTCCAACTCACCATCACATTCTTCACTTCACTAAACTTCTCCACAAACTTCAACCCTTGCCCATCCACCACTCCACCGCCGGTAATCCCCACATCGGTCGAATCCTCCGCCAACACAACGTACCATCTGTTGGATTCTCTTGGGTAGTCCTCTATTCTCGCCCCACCTAACAGGGTCGCCCCTTCTGTGATGTCCAGAATTACCTTTGACTTCAGGTGGATGGTCGCCGTCAGGTAGGTTCCCGGAGGAAAGACGACTCGGCAGGCCGTGTTGTTGGGGCAGCTGTCGATGGCGGATTGGATGGCGAGGGTGTCGTAGTGGATGCCGTCTCCGACGGCTCCAAAGTCAGTGACGGAGAAAATGTTGGTTGATCGGAGGAGAAGTGGGACGGAGGGGTGCAATGATTGAGCGAGGAGGAAAAGTAAAAGAAGAGTGATTGATCGGATAAGAAAAAAAGTCATTGTGGAAGCACAATGCGGCAGTATTGGCCCAGTATCTCAGTGATAATACAACCGCCAATAACTACTATATATACCACGAATCTAAGAATGTCTTTGGCGTTTATATTAAGAAAAAAAGGAACGTATGTTTGAAGCTCATTAACTGTTTTTTAGTTTATATACTAAAAGTTAGTGTTTTTTAGTTTATGTATTTAATAAATGGTTTATTGGATTACTTGTTTGGCTAAAGACAATATTGTTCTCTACTTTTATTCTGTGTGTTTATAAAGTTAGTTTTTTTCGTCGTCAAAGAATATAATAAAAAAGTTAATTAAACTTTTTAATCTTTATTTAATTTTATAATATTAGTTTATATTTAAAAATATCATAATATTAATTTTTTGAACATAAAAAGCCACATCAAATTAACTAATATATATCGTATCTGTATCATATTGTAATTATAGATATTTTAATTTATTAAATAATAAAATTCATATATATCATATGAAAAATACTAATATGATGTAACTTGCTACATCATTGATATTAATAGATAATTTAATATTGGATGATTATTATTATTACTATTATTATAAAATTAAATATCTAATATCTAAAATCTAAATTCTTATAAGAATATTCAACGAAATACTAAAACATATAATATTTATGCCCTTTTAATTTTTTTGAAATCATAATCTCATAAGTTATTTTACCAAACATTTTTAATAAACAACTGATATTATTCGTTGGTCAAATCAGCTGGTATAATTAACTATCAACTAACGGCTGATAGAATCAACTAATAGCTAATACAATCCGATATTTGCCACACGGAGTCTACATTGAGATTACAAGGATGAAGTGTCTTGATGGATTAGATAAGCATTATACTTTTAATTGATTGGTTGGTTGACTCGATCCCAATCGGTAATCCCATTCCATTCAGTTCAAAATTGGTAGGTTATTAGGTTTTGTGGAAGAAATTATGTTGTAACTTTGACAACCAAGCGTATTCACACAACAAAAATGTTAATTCTGTCTTTTTCTTGTAAGCAAAATTGATAAATCTTCTTCAATGTAACCAAAATGTCAAGCCTTTTCAAATCAGTTATGCAATTCTCGTACGCATAATAATGCTTATAAGCATAAAAGATTGACAAAACTAGAACATAAAATGAATCAATGCAGCAAGAAAAAGAGAGACTCTCTCTAAATAGTCTAACGTCGCCTAAGTGATGAGATTCGCATATTGTCTACGTATGGAGAGAAAAGACAAGGATCATCTCTTTATTATTACCGGTTTAGAGCAAAGGAGTGTTAAAAGTGCTAAACTTAATTAATTAAAGAACTTAGGAAGATTCATTGCTCTTCGTTCCTTCCCTTACATTGGGACCACATACGACTTTTGAGAGTCCCATCTCTTTGAACTTTGATTTCTTGCAATTGCATAGATTTCTTATTTCCTTTAGATTGGAAAAACTATAATGTTCTTCCTCTTCTTAAAAAGGTTGTTTAGTCAAGGATTGTGTGAGGTGATCTCATTAACCCTATCTCAAGTTTGTTGTCCCGTTTATATTTGAGTGCAATTGTTACTTTGAAAACATTCAAATTGGAAGCCACAAAATGGAGCTCCACCTTGATTAGTTTTGGTCGAGTTATCGAAGCCTTCAAAATAATTCTTATTATCCAAAATTCTTTTAGTAGTTCTAGAATCAGATCGAATACCTTAAAAACCAAATACTAGTTTCTTAATTTCAAGTAATAAAATTAAAGGGGATGTTTTTGGTTAAGTATCTAATTAACTAAAATTAATAAGAAATCAAATTAAATCAACTGAATATAAAAGTAAGAAATTCAACATTATCAAACTTCGATTCAAGAAAAATATCTGATCTAATTGTAACATTGATCATAGGTTTAAAAGAATATTTTCACAATTCAAGCAGTTGGTCTAAAACATATTAGGATAGCTGTAATAAGTCTCAAATTTTTCTAAATTAATTGGTTCAAACACAACATCTAAACCAAAACTTATCATCCATTGACTGGGTGTATTAACGTTTCATATCAAATAAATGATAGCTATAAGCTTAAAGGTCGTTTGGTTTCACTTCTGTTTTTTGTTTTGGTTTTTAGTTTTTATTTTTAGTTTTTTATTAAAAAGCAAAAATCCATTTGGTTGAGATTTGTAACATAAAAACTTAAAACGAAAACCTGTTTGGTTGAGATTTGTAATAACGCTAAAAATAAAAACATGGTTGCATACATGGTATTGATAAATGATAAATAGAAAAATTAGCAATTTAGAAACACATAAATTAAAAAAAAACTAGAAATGAAGAAACCAAAATCACGAAATGTAGAAACTTAAAAGCCAAAATAAATTTAAAAAAGCATAATAACAAACAATTGGAAATGCAAAAACGCAAGTAAACTCTGAGAAAACTAATAACGTACAACTACAAAAATAAAAACCAAGAAAACTAGAAATGCAGAAAAGTCAGACGCTGATGGAAAATAAGAAACCAAGAAAACTAGAAAAAATAACACATTATAATTAGAAAAATATCAAATCAGTTTGGAAACTCTCCTGATTAAAAGCCCAAACTTTCGCTTTTTGTAGGGATAGAAAAGGGACGTAAGATATGAGTGAGGGACGTAAGAGAGAAGAAAAGAATAAAGAAGTAGGAGAGAGAACGAGATGAGCTAGGGACATAAGATAAGAGAGAAAAGATAAGAGTTTCTTCAATGAAAGAAGTTTATAAGAATAGGAAGTACAAATGAAAATTTATGAAAAACCTATTGGCAAAAATTAGAAAAATATCTTTTTTACGTTTCTGTAAAGTTGTGGTTTTTTTATTTATAAAAACAAGAAGTGATAACAATATTCAACCAAACACGTTTTAAGGACTTGCTTCTTTTTTTATGAAACCGCAACCAAAAATAGGAAAAAGTGGAAACAAACAATTATTTAAATTAGTTTTCTTGTTTATCATAAGTCAATATGCAATTTCATAAATAACCTATTTGTTACTTGTACCAATCTTTTATGACAATTACGAATCACTCAATTCATGGATAGTGATAGAATAATCAATATTAAATTAAATTGTCAGATTAATCAATATTAATCACTCGGGTACATCTCTGAAAGATAGAGTTAAGTCTTTTTCCACTAATACTCTGCAATTTTAGCAAGATGTAACACAATTTCAACAGAAGACAAGATCTCAATTTTAAGACACAAGGTCTAGCATCTAGAATTTGAAGAACCGGATGGGTCAAATGGAAATGGCTATTAATCTGATAAAGAGTTAAACACTCCATTTTTTGCTCTTCCTATTTTATATTTGCAACTCATAACGACCAATTTTCCCTTCCATTTATTAATCAAATGCTTGAAAGACTAGTTGGATATGAATATTACTATTTTCTAAATAGGTTTTCAGGTTAGATTCAAATCCCTGTTACACTAAAAGACCATGAAGAGACAACCTTTACATCCTTATTTGGTAAATTTTCTTACCAAAGGATGTTGTTCAATTTGTGTAATGTACCTACTACTTTCCAAAGATGATGGTAACTATTTTCTTTGAGCATGTTGAAAAGATCATAGAGGTATTTATGGATGATTTTAGTGTCAATGGTCCTCAATTAGAAGATTGCTTCAAGAATTTGGCACTTATTTTAAAAAGATGTATTGAAACTAACCTTGTATTTAATTACGGAAAACATTATTTTATGGTAGATCAAGGTATAGTTCTAGGGCATGTTAAGTCTTCTAGAGGTGGACAAGTCTAAAATGGACCTTATTTTTGCTTTTCCCTTACCTCTCAATTATGTGAGAAGTTTCTTATTTTCTTGGCCATACAGGTTTTTATAGCAAGTTCATCAAAGATTTCTCTAAGATAGCCTCTCTTTTGTAGAAGCTATTATAACAAGATGTCTCTTTTCACTTTGATGATAAGTGCAAGGATGCTTTTGACAAACCTAAGGAGCTTTTAAGATCCCTACCAATGATTCAGCCTCCAAATTGGAGCCTTCCTTTTGAGATCATGTGTTATGCTAGTGATTATGTAATGGGGGAAATTTTGGGACAAAGAGTAGGCAAAGCTGCATAGGCCATCTACTACACTTTGATAACTTTGATTCTAGCAAAACTAAATTACTCCATAACCAAAAAGGAGCTTTTTTATCTGTTGTTTTTTCTTTAGAAAAATTTTGGTCATACTTGTTGGGTATTAAAGTTATTATTTACTCTAATCATACAGCTTTAAAGTGCTTACTCCGTAAGAAGGAAGTAATGAGGTTAATTAGATGGATTCTCCTCCTTCAGGATTTTGATTTGGAAATAAGATATAATAAGGGAGCAGAGAACGTGGTTGCTTATTACCTCAATCATTTGATCAGAAAAGAAAATGATATTTCTTTAGGAGAAACATTTCCAAATGAACAGTTATTTTATATCGATTTGACGCCTCAATGATATATAGATATTGTGAATTCTTTAGTTACTAACAAATTATATGTAGCTTTTTTAAAAGCTAGAGATAAACTAAAGAATGAAGACAAGTATTATGTGTGGGATGACCCCTATCTATGGAGGCATTGTATAGACCAAGTCATAAGAAGGTGTGTTCTTAAGAGTAAGATGCCTTATATCTTGACCTTCTATCATTTGTATACTTGTGGAGGGCATTTAAGGATAAAAAGTACTGCCCATAAAGTTTTAGATAATGGCTTTTACTATGCTTCTTTGTTTAAGGATGCATGTGCCTTTTGCAAGTTGTGTGATAGGTGCCAATGATCAATTAACTTGTCCCATAGAAATCAATGCCATAAACCTCCTTTCTTTTTATTTAATTTTTAATGTTTAGGGCATTGATTTCATAGAAATTTTGACTTTGCCTTTTGGCTTTCATTATATCTTACTTGTAGTTAATTATGTCTCTAAGTGGGTGGAAGCTAAAGACACTAAAATTAATGACGCTAAAGTTTTTGTAATTTTTGTCAAGTCTCATATCATTTCTAGGTTTGGGATGCCAGGAGCCATCATAAGTGATAAGGGAGCACACTTTTGTAATAAGGTGATGGAAACTTTGTTCAAGAAGTACCATAGCTTGCACAATGTTTCCACCTCTTACCATCTCCAAACCAGTGGTTAAGTTGAGGTATCCAACAGAGAAATCAAGTCGATCTAGGATATGATTTATAAACTACATTAGCCAAATAGCCTACCTATTAACATGATTTATCTTATTTTTAAGCTCCTTGAGCTTCATTAGCCTTTTCCTTTTGTGTTAACCATATTACGATCTTTTAACCTAACCAAATGTCTTACCTAAGCCTTAAAGTTAATGGAACATTTATGATTGTTGATATTTGTGTATGCACAGGATCACAAGTGTGGTGGTGGGCATATATTTGGGTTAGTTATAATTAATATAATGTTATTTTTATCTTTTAACAATGAATTCCATTATCGATGTAGTTTCTTTTAATTTATGTCTTTAAAAAAGGAGAAAAGAAAATGAGAATAATAGAAAAGAAGATACCAAGGAGGAGAATCACCTATTTTGCAAAGTAATTCATATTAATCTTTCCTCCTAAAGTTATATGAAATAGGTGAATTGATTATGATGCAAACAAGGAAGAAGTTATTACAAAAGTTCACTCCTTATAGTTATAGTGTATTATTCATCATTGTTTTTACGGGTGATTCCTTTTAATTCCTTGCGATTCATATGGTTTGTAGTATGAAGGCTTGAATATAATTTGTGAAACAGAGTTTTTACATTTATCATAGCTGATGGTACCCAATTTTAAATGGGTGTCAATTTTTCCACTCGATACTCTATTGACTATTTTTTCTACTTCATTAGTTTTAATAGCTTTTGAACTACATAACCCAAATACTTCTCACCTTAACCTCCTTTGAAAAGTCCTTATATTTATGATTATACATGTGAATCTTTAGTGACAGAAAACTGAAATGATATGTAAAGTTGTGGAATATCGTGATCATTAAAGGTGTTTGACTATACCTATATCTATAACTTATTTTTAAACACAACTTGTCAAAATCTATCTCTAGATTGCCCAATTTTTGAAGGGAATAGTTTTTGATTGATCATGAGTAAAACTATTGAATTATTAATTCTTGTCATGGTTTTGAAGGTTATTGCTCTTTTCTTATGGTTATCTATTCTTAGGAAATATGGAAAAGGAGGTTTTGGATTTTGATTTTGATTTTAATTTTTAGTTTTGCTTAAGAATGGTCAAAAGCTAAATACGAGGGAACTTGATAATTGCCTGTTTAACTATATATTTAGTCCCTAATGCTTAGTGATTAATGTTATATGGTGCTAAAGATATTTATTTTGGTTCATATTTTGTTTCAAGTACAAGTTGGAAGAATAAAAACCAAAATGATATAAAAACATATCCTTAGTGTCATTATATCAATGTTTGATCTTATTTATCTTCGTAGAATCAAGAAGAAGAAGTATTAGGGTAAATATGGGACAAAGAATGAAAGAAATGAAGTTATTGCAACTTACACGGTTGTCTATGGGACAATGTAACTCATTGAAAGCAAGCAGGAGCGTGAACTTCTGCAACCTACATGACTTTGAGTGGACTTACACAATTTAGTATAAGTATCTAAATTTCTAATTAGTTAATGAATAATTTTATTAAGCAAGTGATGGATATTATTAAACACTTTTATTGATTTGTTGATTTTCCCATTATTGAAACTTATTAAGTTAATAATGTTTGAGATTGATTTGCTTAAGGACAAGTAGTAGATTAATTCTGGGGATATTTGATGAATATAAAATGTACATATATTTTCTTAAGTATTTTGCTTCTTTTTTACGTTAAATACCTTTTTTACTTCATTCTTGATATATTTTTAGGTAATTATTCTTTTTTGTCCTTGGGATGAGATTTATCAAGATTGGAATTATTTTAAGTAAATATTAATCAAATCACAATTTTTGGATGCATACAATTTGGTATACACCCATAGATGAGCCAACTTCCAACAATATTTAGGTGTGGATAAGTCAAGACCTAAAACATATCCTAGAGAGAGGTCATATGGAGTTAAGAAAATCTAAAGAATGGCACATCTTTGAGCCGTGATCGTGTCTTAGACCATGTGCTTGCCAAAAAAAAAATAGAGAGATCTACAATCTAGAGCTATATTTGTGTTAGAAATCGTATATACTCCCTATAAGAAATAAAAGATCTACTGGTTAGAACACAAGTATATCAGAGAACTCTTTAGAAGAAGCAAAAAGCTATGGTTTAAGCTGTATTGGTGTACCAAATTGTGTCTTAAAAAGATCACACATATTTAAAATGTGAAAACCCTGATATTTGAAAGACTTTTGGAGACTTTTCATATCATAAAATTCTTTTCTCTTAAAAAGGTTATTATTTTTAATATTAAAAATGATTAATGGCTAAATATTTTCCATGTTTAGATAGGGAAAACCTTAGCATTTACCTTTTTGATTGATTTGATTTATAATATGAATGGGATATACATTTATGAGTTATTTTTAATTAACCTTAATATAGATGCATTCATGTTGACATTTAAATCTGATTTAAATTTACTTATGGATTATTCGGGAAAACTTACTTGTAAGTGGATCATGGTTTAGATTACTGAATGGAGAGCTAAAGATAGACCTATATAATCTCTCTGGTGTTAAGGCCCTTTTTTGGAATTTGATAGACCTTAATGCATTCAAAGGACTATTGCTTGTATAGTTATAAGTTAACCAACCAAAGAATAGATGGTTATAGAGTGTCATTTAGTGACTAAGAAATTGAGTTAGTCTAGATAATATATCCATTCTAGATTAATTCAAAGATGACATTAAGGAGAGGTGCTTATTAAAGAAATGATTTATAGTTGATTTCTTTAATTGATAGTTACTTTATTATATTTTCCTAACTATTATTTTTTCATTTATCATTCAAAATATCAAATCATATCATATTTATTCATTCTTTATATTAGTTAGTAATAGAAGGATTTTCTAGATCCACATTGATTCCTTGTGAGATTGATACTTACCATTATATTACTCATCAAATATAGATGCAGTTGCCTTAGATTGTTGGTAGCATATTAGTAATAGAGAAAACTTTAGAGAAATATAAGAAAACATAACAATAGTATGTCCAAACTTGCTAGTTAAACTCTTACAAAGACCAAGTTGAAAACTTCAACTACAAAATGATATCAAAGATAAGGCACTCTTTTGATAAAAAATTAATTCAAAGTCATTACAAAAGTTCTCAAAAGTTTTTTTTTAATTTGAAAGGTTTTATTTAAGGATCAAAACAAATTTCCTCTTAGTTGTGTTATGATATATAGGTTAAGCTTACGTGAAAATGATTGTGCAATAATTGAGCCCCTAATTCGTTGAAAAAGATAAAGAAGTTTACAAGAATAATTACAATAATTTATTGAATTTTAATGTTTTTGGTTCCTCCTTATACTTGGTTTTTCACTTAAATTTCTTTGAAATTCTCTTAAGTTACATATGTGATCCATCTTTCTCTTTTTCACCATCTTTTAATTGCTCAATTTATTCTATTAACTCATTTATTCACTTTGTCATGGTTTTTCACTTAAATTTCTTTAAAATTCTCTTAAGTTACATATGTGATCCATCTTTCTCTTTTTCACCATCTTTTAATTGCTCAATTTATTCTATTAAC
>JAOSBN010000007.1:4422502-4438256 GCA_027563595.1 Erythroxylum suave | reverse complement strand
GAGATGATCTAATTAAAAAATATGTTGTCTTAGAGTTGAGGAGTAAGATATATTTTATATTATTTAATAACTAAAGGAAATTAAGTCCTTAATTCTTAGTAATGCTTTAAATTAAAGTACCATGATTTTAGGATCTTTTGATTTCAGCTACTATAAAGTTATTTGGGAATTGTAATGTCATTATATAACTGCAGATTCTTCCAACAAGTACACATATGGAAGAACTTTGTGTTTTTATCCCTTTCTCTCATCCAATTGATCCTAGTTTGCTATTTGATTAAGGAGTGATGAAACTCTACTGTCTCCATATATCTAGATAAACTTGTCTCTTAGTCTAGTTAAGATTGTCATAACTTGGATTCAAATTTAGCAATTCATAGGCCTTGATTAAAGCTTTGGGGGCTTTATTCTTAGGTATCTCAATGTTGCTATTAGTACTCTTGTTAAGGATTTTGAGTTCCCCTTTAATGCCCCTCAATCTTGTCATCAATGCTATGGATGCTATATCGAAACTAGTATCGAATTTGGTTTTGTATGGTATTGTACCAATATCAGTTAATATTAGATACTGTTTTAAGTAATTTTTTAAAATTATAAATAATCCCTATTTTTAAAAATTACAAAATAGTACCTTAATATATTTTGTTATATAATTTATAATTTTATATCAATTTTCTCTAAAAAATGATGATAATAGAAATTCTAAATAATAACAATCTATTTACTTCTATTAATATTACTTTTAACATATTTTACATATAAACAATAACTACATTTAATATGAAAAAGAGCATTTAATTATTATACAAATATGAAATTAAGGATAATACAAATTACTTAAAATGTTATAATTTTATTATCTAATAAATAATAATTAATAAAAAATCAAATAGAAAGAATAATTATTGTCAATAATAAAATGTAGTTTCTATTTTAATATTTAATTATCAATAATAAATATAGTTTTATCTTAATATTTAATTATTATCAATAATAAAATATAGTTACATTTATATTAAGAATTTAAAAAGAAATAAAAAATTAAGGCCTCTTAATTTTCATTTTAACATATTTTTAAGTACTCTTTGTAAATAAAATGTAACTATTATTTTTAAGTGAATCTAAATATCATTCTATTAATAATAAAAAGAGATGATAAATTTAAAAATATTTATTTTCAAACAACTCTATTTATTTCATAATTTTTTTAAAATTTAAAAGTAATAACTTATATTTAAATATTGTCTTCATTAATTTTTTTTATTAAGATAACGAGCACATGTTTTTATTAATACCTAGAACAATTCCATTTAGCTTTAGTTCAAATGTTCAACCCTGACCCATCTATTGCATTCCACAAGTCAAAAAAACAAATAAATTTAATGTTTTATTTTTCTCCAAACATGCCCTCCCTTTTCATTTGCAAGTGCAACGCTTCTGCACAACTACTATAATAGCTACAACCCAACTTGGGTCTTTCATAGAAAAATTTGGACATCCAAATGATGATATTGTTGGAGTTCACACGAGAACCAAGATCTATAAGCAAACGAGCAAAGGTAGAGAGTGAGGCACAAGGCCACAGAAATAGTGTCACAGAAGCAGGGGCAAACAATGCAAAAAATGTCAGGGAGAGGAGAAGACTCCAAGAGTGTCATGTATAATTTAGGGTTAGCTGATTTTATATTTTTAAACTTGGTCCTCAAATTTTTTAAAATTTTCAAATATGTCCGATACTCAACTAATATTTTGTATACCGGCCAGTACCAACTACTAAACAAAAAGTTCAATACTGCCCTATACCGATCTCCAGTACGGTGCCACTATGTTTAGTCCTATACCGATCTACTTGCTCTCTTCTATACCTTGATACCAGAACATTAGCTATCTCTTTGTTTATATCATGTGAACTTCCCCCGTTAACCTCCTCAGTGGATAAAGTAGCATTCGTGCTTTTCTTTAGATTTTATCTCTCATTTTTCCTATGAGTTCACTAGCTTGGTTATTAATTGCTTCCCTTGTGTTTACTGCTAGTTCTTCAGCTTGATACCATGATATGAGTATATTATTGGTTTCTGACTCAGCTCTAGTTGATAATTCCTCTCATCTTCTTCTTCCCTGGATCCCTAACAGTCCAATGTGCTCTTCAATATCAAAAACTTTTCCTAGTTGGGACCTATGCCTTAGCTTTATTCCCCTTGGATGGTATCGCTTTATCCCCCCTTGGATGGTATCTATTGATTCAAGTAGTTTCACATCCTGGTTTCATTTCATTATTTTGATGTTCTCAACTAAATCCTTGCCAAGGGAGAATTACAAATAAATTCTAACATACCCTATCTTCTTTAGTATAAAATTGTTGGTTCATCTAAGCAAATTGGCCTGCTTGTTGAGCATGTTCAATGACTCGTGGTATCTTTTCGTGGACAAATACTTCGAAGGCATCTCGTGAAAGTTCACTCATATGAGGATATTCTCCGTCCTATTGGTGCCCTTTTCCAGATCTGAAGCATGAATGACTTTCCATTTCCATGCCAAGGCACCAACTTAAAGACTTTCTCAATAATAGATGCGCTAATGAACCTAAATATGAACATGAACCTAACTATATATGAACAACTCATCCTTATTGACCAACACATGTTCCAGACTCCGTACATATCTAAGCTTATGGGCGCCTAGTCACCTTGCTGACAGTGATACATCTTTACCTACGAGGTTTGGATTTGTAGCATGATTCATAACAGAAGGGGCAGGAGATCTAACTCGTATAGTTTTCAATTTATTTAAGAGTTAGACCAAAGAAGGAAACTCACCAACTTTGAACTGTGTTTGTGGGTGGAGTATAGAGGAGAATCGGATAAGGGTGACTTAAGATCGCACTTTTGGGAAAAATGTTTGTTTACAAAGGTAGCATGGACTTGCTTGGGATTCTCTTTTAAGGTTTCTAAAAAAGGTTTGAAAAAACTGAATTTAATGCTTTAACAAATTGTAAATTACGCCTGTAAAATAAAAGTTTTAAATTTTAAAAGATTTAATTAGTATGTAATTTAGAAATGTCAAAATTGGCTCAGTTTAGTCCATTTTTGACCTAGCAGCCAGTTTGTTACCCGACTGTTACTTTCAAAACAACGTCGTTTTGAAAGTTTTTTATTAAAAAACAAACGACAGGTTGACAGGTGACCCGTTAGGTCATAGCCAATGTTATGGGCCGACCTATCTTGGCCCATCGGGCCACAGGTTACCATAGCCTGAGGTCGGGCCGGTTTGGGCCAGGGGTAGCTCGAACTTGGCTCGGTTGATTGATATCTTTAATAAAACTGTAATAAAACTGGCTAAAGAATAAATAAAATATAAAAATTTAGAATATAATTTAAAGAGATTATTTTTATCTATAAAAATTTAACTAAAAATGAAATTGTTAAATAAAATTAATTTATTTATTTTAACATATAATAATTTATTAATTTATAAAAATTAATTAATTGTTTTTTAATAAAAAAGTTATTAAATAAGTTTACGCCGAAAAGTTGAAAGGGAAAAAAAAAAGAAAAAGTTATAAATAATTGTAAAATTTATCAGTGTAATTTACCATAATTTCAATACGTGAAATAAATAAATAATAATGATATATAGCAAACCCAATGTTTCTCCGCACTACTACCCTCGTTTTGCATCCGTCAGTTCTGCGTTCCGTCGTTAGGAACTTATCACCGCCGTATCTTTCTCTACCAGACGCTCTATCTCTTCTTCTATTTGCCTTTTCTTTTTTCTGGTTAATATTATCTTTATTGAGAAATTCAAGGAAAAGCGGAGAAGGCAGATAGCGAGAGCTAATAGATCCACTTTGTGTTCAAAGCATGATTCAAGGATAGATGTACGTATCTCCGGAAGAAAGGTACTGTACGTTCAATTATGTATATATATATACTTAATTTTGAGAAAGATATGATCACGGGATCCCCCGATCGTTTACATTAATGCTTCTGCTCCCTGTCGGGTTTTGAAATTTAAGGGTTTTGTTTTTCCCCCTTTCCTATGGCCTCAATTCTGTTTCGTTTGCCTCGTCGTGTATTACAGACACAGTGAAAGTTAGGGTATTGCCGGTAATGTTTGTTTGACTCGAAATTGTAAGACACAGGAGACGAAGGTTAAGTTGTGGGGATTTATGGTTCAGTATGAGATGGATAATTGTGTATTTGTGGATTATATTTACAGGAAAGAAACATTAGAATCATCCAGAAACGTGGCAGGAGGGGTGTGGGGGTTGCGAGAAATGGATCCTGGTGATGGTCGCTACAGTCTTCGGCAAGGATGGGATAATAACAGCGTAATTTTGTGGTTTCCTCCTTAAAATAAAATCACATTATGATGGGATGATATACTACTCAACAAAATTTTAGGAAAGAAAGCTGTGGGGGCTGTTGTGAAGATATGGGATGGATTTGCCTAACCCTCCTATCATGATTGCTATTTGTTGCTGACATTGCTTATTCTCTTCAATCCACAGGCTCTGGAAGGGTATGGCAGCATCCACGACCCAAACTACCGGTGAGTGCTGATTGATACTACGCCATTACCATGATGTTAAATGCTAGTTATGGGTATAACTATTCATTGTAGATCTTCTTTCCATGTTCTTCCTACCCCTTACTTTTATCTGTTCTTGAAACTTTATAGCCATCGCATGTGCTGTTTTGTGGTTCTTTTGTTTGGTGTCTAAGGCTGTGATATCATATATCATTTCTTCTCTTCCCTCCAACTTTATTTTATTATGTCAGGGATGGTGATTCATATGATGATAGGAGGTTTTTGGATGAACGTTACTCGCGAGATAATACATACCCAAGAAATGCTTTCCATCGAGAAATTGTTGAGAGGGGAAATTATCCACCAAATCCTTCTACCGGTGTTTGGTCTCATTCAAGACGTAGAAGTTATGAGGAAGAATATCCAGTTGATAGAGAGTCTAAGAGACATGAGAAACCATACGTTGGTTCTTATCATGGTTTGGATGCTTTTCAAGATCATGATGTTTATCCATTTCTAGATCGAGATGGGTATCGAACTATTGGCGATCCTCATAGTCACGAATTTGATAGGCCTTCTAGGTTTGGAGAACGAGATCGTGATGATTATGGGTATGACACCTATGACTATAAACGTAGGGTCTCCTATCAAAATAGAGAGGATAGTCGTGAAAGGGATTATGAATATAGTAGATATAGTTATGATTCTGATCATGATAGAGGCAGTAGAAGAGATGGTAATTGGAAAAGGCATGGATCTCGAGATCGAGAACGTGATAAGCTAGGTTTGAGTAGGGAAAGGGATCAAAGTCCTCAAAGAAGACGTGAACGATCTCAATCCCGTGGACATGATGATCGGTTGAGGTCAAGGTCCCCTCGAGGTCGAAGCCATAGTAGAAGTCATAGTCGAAGTCAGCGAGAAGATAGCTATGATGATAGTCAACTGGACAGATCTGAGAAGCGTAGGGATCATGATGACAGGCGTTTACGTGGGAGTTATTCTGTGGTATGCCTCATATGCCATTTTTGTGTAATTTAGATGATATGTCTTCTATGTTAGAAGGCTTTGACAAGAATTTGTCCCTTTTTGCAGGCCCCTTCTGCAACTGTTGTAGTGAAGGGTCTTTCGCAAAAGACAACTGAAGAAGATTTGTATCAAATACTTGTAATGTCTTATTGTACCTGCTTCATTTGAAATATTTTAATGTATCTCCTGTGATTTCTATGATACCAGCTTACCTTTCTTTTGCAATTAGGCTGAATGGGGACCACTTCGTCATGTTCGTGTGATTAAAGAGCGTAATTCTGGGATCTCTCGAGGCTTTGCGTTTATTGATTTTCCTTCTGTGGTATGTATCGCACCTAACCCCGAAGTGTGCAGTGCTTTGTTTTCTTGTTCTTTTTTGACAATTGTTCCTCAAGGCTGTGTTCTTTTGAGCAGGATGCTGCATGTGCAATGATGGATAGGATTGGAGATGATGGTCTTGTTGTGGATGGAAGGAAGCTTTTCTTTGAGTACAGGTATCATCATGGTGAAGCCATTGCAAAAATATTTTAAATTTCTAATGGAGGACAGGAGTTGAAATCAAGGTTGATTATTTAAGAAATGGAGTTTTTCAAAGTCTAAGAAGCTAAAATATTAGGTGTTAAAATTAATTAAAAAACATTGTTGAATTAAGAATGAAATACTATTCTAAATGGTGGAGTCAATAAGCATGCTCATAATATCTGTAAATACCTACTATTATAAGTTGCTTTGGTGAAATACTAGTAGCAAAATAGTTCGTTTAGGAATCATTCTAAGGAAAAAGAACAGTACTCATTGTTGAGAATCATGAAGTTCCTAGTGAGCTGAGAAAAGATCCAGTCCTAAATTGCTAGGTCTATGGATGCTGAGTTTTGTATTTTGTACTTACTATGCTAATACATTAAGAACATGAACACTTTGTTTGAATTAAAAAATCCCCTTTGACGGGCAAACATAATAAGGAAATCATTAAATGAAAAGATAAGGATTGAACTGTAATGTGATTTATTGTTCATTACTAGCATGCTTGTAAGTATAAGAGCAACGGTTCCTTCTCAAGTAGAAGCACTTAACTAGCTACAAATTTTTATAAGCAAGAAAAACTTTATAAGTTTATCAACTATAGTTTTGTGGCCTGAAACTTATGTGTTGCTTGTATTTGGACAGAGTCTTTGTGTAGATTTCACCATTTTCAGTCACTTTTAAAACATTTCTTATCCTTTTTATCGCATAATAACATTATGACGTAATTCGGCATAAGTATGGCATTTTTTACTAGCCTAGTGACATGGCTGCATAATTTATGCAAACTGTAATCGATGCTATTATGTTTTCTTTCAGTAGTAAGCCAACTGTAGCGTCAAGTGGACCTTCTGGCAGAGACAATGCTATAAGATCTGGTCATGTCAACCATAGAAGCCTTGCAGTGCCATGTGATTGGATGTGTATCATTTGTGGTTGTGTCAATTTTGCGAGGCGAACATCCTGTTTTCAGGTTTATCTTTCCTCCTTGTTCTTGATTCGTACTAGGAGGTTGGGTTACAAGTCAGCAATTATGTGAACTTCTTTTATTTCTGATTATGATTTATTTCTTGTTTTCTGGGAAACATGTTTGGTTGTAGTAATCAGCACTTTAAGTTGAATTATAAACTTTCAGTTCATAGTTCAAGAGGTTTTCTAATTAAGGGTCCAGTATTTTTAGTTGATAAACTTACTGGTTGGTTGTCCAAAAATTGTTGTCAGGACACAACCTATATTAACTTTGTCATGTCATGTGATCATCATTTAGCGCTGGAAAAGGATAATGCCTGAAATCGCTGGTAATGAGAAAATTAGATGTGATTTGAGAACTTTTGAAAGTTGCTTTTATTGGTTTTTTAAAACTGTGGAAACTTAAAGAGAAAAGACAGCAACAACTCTGTCAAAGAGAGAATTAACAAGACGTAAGTAAATTCAGTAGTACAAAACAGATCCTCAAATAATTTTAGGGTACTTATGTTGAGCCTTGTGTAAAAGCCAAAAAATCATTTTCCAAGGACGCTTAGAAGTTGGAAAGGATTTTGGATATATAACATTGAATCAATTAATAGCCCTATTTTTATCAATTATTGCAGTGTAATGAGCCTCGAACTGATGATGCACCATCAGCAGATATAGCTTTGTCAAATCAAATGCCCTTAGGAAGGAAAGGGTTTGAATCAGGTTGGTTTAAGTTCTTACTTCCTCCTAACATGCTTGATGTGTTGTCTATGTAAAAATATGTTAATTTTCTTTGTAATCAGGACCCACTCATGTGCTAGTTGTTCGTGGATTGGATGAAAATGCTGATGAGGAGATGCTTCGCTATGAATTTTCCAAGCATGCTCCCATCAAGGTGAGGAAATTCTGACTTTAGTTATTTAGTTGATGATATATGCTTTTTTATTTAGTTGATGATATATGCTTTTTTCTTCTTGACTCTCTGGTGAAACCTTTTGTTTCAATTTTTACAGGATCTGCGCCTTGTTAGAGACAAGTTCACTCATGTTTCAAGGGGATTTGCATTTGTACATTTCCACTCGGTACGTTATTTTGTCACTGTTGATTGAATTTGTTCAACAGTGTAGTACTTTAAGTTCATTTCTATTGTGATTCTCAATTTAATAACTCTTCACTCAAGTGTTTTTGCAAAACATAGAGGAGCAAAGTAGTGTTTGTTTTGAGAACTTATTATTAGGTTTAATATTGTAAAACTGGTAGATAGAATTTCATGTTGCTGATTTTTTGAAAAGTACCATAATATGTTTGAAAAACCCAGATCCATAATAAGTTGTTAATTTAAGGGAGGCCGTCTGGTCATGTGTTCTATGGGATTTTGGTTCATCGTCTACATGCCTGACTATAAAGGCAGTGTTTCACTTGACACTATTCGTCAATGATATTATTATGGGATTAATTGCCATGTTATATCTTTTCAAAGGACTCTTATCAAGTTTTAATTTGGATAGGAAAGCATCTGTGTCATAATGCACGCTGCTATAATTTTCACTATTGAATAAAACAATGCAAGTGAATGCTCACATAACCAAAAACCTGTGGTTCTTGGATTCGACATATTTTTCTTTTTCAGTGGAATATGCCCCTATTTTACCACTGTTTCTGCATAAACTAGCTAGCCTGCAAATTTTTAAACTTCAACTATTTTTGGGTGGGAAACTAAGCTTGAAAGTTGAACTCTTATCTGCATTAACTAACCAGTTTAGAAATTAAATAGATGTTTGCAGGGCCCTGCTTTGCTAGCTTGGCTACCTATGAAAAAGAATAAAATTATAGAACAGTTTGATTAAATGTCATAGCAGATCCTCCAGAATTTCTTTTTACTTGCTTGTATGCTTTTGATAATTTGAAAGTAGCTGTAGTCTGAGATCAAGTTTGCTAATTTTCGAAGGTGTGGCTAAATGTTATTCAATGTTTTTGAATTTCAAACAAACAACTTTAGGAGGATTGACTGTTATCGCAGAATCTGTTGAAATGTAATTACTTATTTTTTAAATGCTTGGTTTGAACTCCTTTGGACATATATATTCCATAGGTTGTCAAACTCTCTTCCTTTGCAGTTGAATTCTTCCCATCTCGAGGAGGTGATGCTGGATAACATTTGTTTACTTGATGAATGTTTTGCTTCTATTATCCTACTTGATTCTTTGCAATTTCTGTTCAGTTACAAGGGCTAGCATGAGCATTAAACTAATTGGAATGTCTACCTTTAAATATTATTGCACTTATTATTGTGGTCTGGGGACTTTTAATTTCTACTAAGAAGTACCCTTCTTTAGCTCATCGTAACTCTAGCTTGTATTCAATATATTTGGTCTTTTACTCCTACAATCCAATAAGTTTGTTTGTTGCTCCTTCAATATCCTTCTCTCTATTGATTATTTGCTTTTTTAACGTTTCACCCATCTCACTTGGATTCCAAACTTCATTTTGAGCATTTGTTGGGACATAAGTAGGATTTTCAGACCCTAGAGCATTCATATAGTCCTGTTTTCTGATGCATCCTGTCATTCTATGTTCTTTCTCACCGGATACTGGAAATTATTTCACAAGCAGTATGATATACATTTCTGTGATCCCATAGGTTGAAGATGCTACTAAAGCTTTGGAAGCAACTAATGGAACAACACTTGAAAAAAATGGACAGATCTTGAGAGTGGCATATGCAAAGAGCATTCTTGGTCCGGGATCTGGGGCATCAGGACCTTCACAGTCAAGCAGTCTAGCAGCTGCTGCTATTGAGGCTGCAGCATTTGCACAACAGGTATTCAAGAAATTATTTGGGAGGTTCAGGTTTATATTTCTATATTTGGACAGCACTAGTGAAAAATCACTGATACTTACAACCGATTTCCGTTCACAACATGCATATGTAAGGAACGTTATGAGAAAATATAACTAGAGTGTTTCCAGTTTTATGAGCCCAAGCTAACAGGCATCCATAGTATCAACAATATTTTTTGGTCATATGAATTTGTTGTGATTATCCAGATTGAAGTGATGGAAGAGCTCTCATTAACGTAAAAGAAGAGATTAACAGGGGAAAGAAAAACTAGATATTAGAGGTGACTGTATAAAATTGCTTAAGAAAGAGATTTTGTTTCCTTGTCAGAATATGGCAACATTTTTCCACACCAGTAGGATCTGGTGCAAAGTATGCTGAGTTAAGAGGTCCTCTTAACAATTTTCCAGGAAAAGCACTTCAACTGGCTTCTGGAGATACCAAAAAGAACCATTGATTCTTGCCAAATTGTTGTACATCCTGCTATGAACAACAAACAAAAGTTCGTTTTGCATAAAAAGTCACTGGAAGCTCCTTTAACTTCCATGCTAATTGAGGAAGATAAACTGTTCTAATAGAATATATGGATTGATGTAAACTCCTGGGGTAGGTCAAGAAGAATCTTTTAAAAATTACTGACGATGCTCATAAGTCAATGATCTTGATATGCGTTTTAGTGTTCCTTTTTCAAATTTCGATTCTGTTATCCCAATGAAGACATTCACCTGCTGACATGCAATTATATAGTTACTATTATTAATATTGATATCACTTGCTTTCTGGCGCTTCTTTTTGGGTTTTCTATTTATATTATACACAATTTTATTTTCTTTTTCTTTTTATTTTTTTTCAGTATGATGCATATGGATGGGCACCAAAGGAATATAATCCAGATGACAAACAATCTACCAATGGGCATGAACAAACTGCTTCAGTTCAAAATGATGGTTCTTCCAAGCAATCTGGCTTTGTCTGGGATGAAGCATCTGGTTACTATTATGATGCTGCTTCAGGCTTTTACTATGATGGAAACACGGGTACCTCGTCTAATATATGCTTATTTTATTTGCATAGTAACTCAAGTGCATCAGTTCAATGATTTGTGCAACATTGCTATGTTGTAACTGAAGATGTCCCCGTATCTCATGGAGATGTCTTGCTAAATGCAAAAGCCATGTTGCAACTCTCACTTGCTTTCCATTTCCTTTCTGGGAATTTGATTCTCATGTGCCAGATTTAACAAGCACCAAGGAAGAATCCCATAAAATCCTAAAAGAATCTGAGTGCATTTCAATAGATTATTCAAATTTTCAGATACTAGTTTGTGTGGAGGATGCCTAAGAAAGAATCCACTGTTAAGTAATAACCTTATGGTTACACTGGTAATTTGTCGAAGAAAATCCCTCAATGAAATGTGTTTACAGATTCAAGAGTAGAATTTGAGTTCGGAAATAATTGCTAAATCTTGATAATCTTATTCTTTTATTGCAGTGTCATGTTAATAAGATGAATCATTGGGATTTGCTTTGATTGATGTAGCCAATGAATTGAAATGGTCAATTTATTCATATGACAGCTTTGTCTTCTACAGTGCAATCTATAAGATACTATCTCAAATATGTTCTTGGAAAGTTACAATTCTCAAATGTACTATATTTTTTTCTTTGGGTTTCGTTGCATTAAAAATGTAAACTTGTAACATGATTGAAAATTTGCAGTCAAGAGATAGTGATGAAACAGCTGTGGTAGGAACACTTGCTAAGGAGTCCAAAACATACATATTGTTTCAACAGTTGGGGTTAGGATGGTAATGAGTTGGTTCTGGATTAGGTATTGGTCACCTTAAAGAAAAAACCTTTCCCGTACTCATATACAATCAGGTATTGGAATGTCACTATGATCGTATCTAAACTGATTTTCATGTCCATCAGGTAATCAGTTACACATTTAGTTGTCATATTTTTCCAAGAAGGTACAAATAGCATAGCGCAAGTTGTACAAATGGTCTATAAAGATTGAAATGATTCCACTTTAGAAAAAAAAAGATTGAAATGATTCTACTGTTATTGAACATGTATTGTATAGAACCAAAAACTTAACATATTGAACTGTATCATATTTTTGAAGTTTATATGAATAATTGAGATTTGTATTTGGATAATGAAAGTCCCTAAACTGAAACTCCACCAGAAAAAATAGTCATAAACCATCAACTGACACTCGGACTCTTTGCCAGAAGAAGCAACAATATTTACATTACTTTGACTTGCATGAACTTTAATTTTACAACACCATGGCTTGCAAACAGTATAGTCTGGACATGTATAATGAATGCGTCAACTATTGCATATATCCGATACAGGTGTGAGTACAAGTATGATATGAATTGGCTATAGTAGTATCCATGTATTTTGGTACAGATTTCTCATACATATTGATATTGAATCTTTTCATCACCTTACCATTTCCATAAGTAAGTTGTCTGGGTACAGTCGGCTTGGATGCTAATTGCTGAATGGCTCATATCCTTATTTTGATTTTCCAATTTTCTGTGCTTTGGAGATGTAAAACTGTTATGAAAGCTGATAGTTGTGGCTGGCGGGGAGAGGTATGCATTGATGGCTTGGAAGTGTGCATGCATGTGGTTTAAGTTTCATGGTTCTGCAGTTTGGCAAATTGATTTAAACCCCAAATTTGAACTGTCTCTTTGCTCTAGAACTTCTGAATTCTGTATTATTGTTATTTGTAATCCTTTATCTGGGAAATTGAATTGAAAACTGCAACTGTGACATGTACCATGATATGGTTTGTCCAAGTCTGATAGTGCCTTTTATTCAAAATTTGATTTATTGCCTTTACATGTTCAGGTCTTTATTATGATGGTAACAGCGGCATTTGGTATACATTTGATAACCACACTCAGCAGTACATCCCTTGCACAGATCAGAGTGAAGAAAAAGCATCTGGCAAACAATCTGAGCAGTCCAAGGCATCAGATGGTCCTAATGACCGAAAGGTAGTAATATCTGCACCGGCTGCTACCATTACTTCAGTGGATAAGGCTGCATCCTTACCTGATGCAGTCCAAGCTGCTGCAACAGCAGCGTTAGCTGCTGAGAAAAAGGGGAAGGAGAAGGCAAAGGAAATAAAACTTGCCTCCAAAAGCAGTATTTTGGCCAATAAGAAGAAGATGAACAATGTACTGACTATGTGGAAGCAGAGGAGTCATGAAGGGCAAGCAACTCGTGTGGCCCTTGATGACAATCAGCCAACTGTTTCTCTTGATGATAGACCTTTTCCAGTTGGACATGCTACAAAAAGCAAGTTGAAAGCTGATGCAGTGACCACCAAGGAAAATCCTGTCTCCAGTTTGGGAGTTGGCACGGCCTACTCTTTTTCTGAGACTGTTGGGTTGGAATCTGCTGTAAAGTCGAGACCTGTGGGAAACAGCTCTGGTGGAGCCTTGATGGGCGTTATAAGGGGCTCCGGGCGAGGTGTGATGAAATCTGATACTGAATATTCTGGGTCATCTAGTGGAGTTCCTACCTCTTCTTCTGTACCACATGCAGATGTATCAAATGTTGCAAATCCCTTCAGGACAGATGCATCTGCATTGGGCTCTTACGCACCTCCTATGGCTACTGGGACTAGCAAGAGGAGGTTTTCTGAAATGCCACAATCTTCTACTCAAAAGGAACAAACTCAGAATACCTACAGGGATCGTGCAGCTGAAAGGAGGAGCTTGTATGGTTCATCATCCTCTTTTGGAGATGATCTGCTTGATAGTGGGTTTGGGGATTCTGGTAAGTTTCTTAGCTATCGATTTGTAAATAAACCTTTATTATTTTCCATAGTCTTACTTTTTAGATATATTAGCAACGATTCATTGCTTATGGCATTTGGTTGGCCAATGAATGCTCATCAGACAATGAGCTTGCAGTTTTTTCGATTATCTGAATTGATGGTCAATTGGTTGTTTATTTCCTGATTTCTGTTAACTTGCTTGAAATTGTCTGTTTATGATTTGTAAACTCTGAAGGTCGGGATTCGGCATTCAAAAAAACTTCCTTGGATTCAATGCCCTTCCCTCCTGGTGTCGGTGGAGGCCGTGGTGGTGGAGATGCTAACGCTGGTGCTCAGAGTTATGAGGTGATTACAGCTGATAAGGCAATTGATGAAAGTAATGTGGGCAATCGAATGCTTCGCAATATGGGCTGGCAGGAAGGCTTGGTATCTTTTCCTTCTTCTACGTACATTCTACTGTTCTTAGTTACTGTTGATTGCTGTTATTATGCTTTCTGCTCTTCCAATTAGTAGAGACATAGCATCCTTTTAGCTATTTACTGGTGAACATAACTTTGTTGCTTGTGTATTCTTCCTATCGTATTTACTGGTTTATATACCATATCTATAAAAAGAACTACTGTAGTTAATGGTTTCCCAGTGGAATGATTCTCCAACAAGCAGTGGTCAAGCTAGACTAACATTAAACTTTCTGGATTGTCTTCCTGTTTATTGGTACGTGGAACAATATGCAGGGATTGGGGAAGGACGGAAGTGGAATGATTCAACCTGTCCAAGCACAAGGCATGGAACGTAGAGCAGGACTTGGGAGTCAGCAGAAGAAGGTGGATCCTAGCCTTGAGGTGCAGGCTGGGGACAGTTACAGAACACTTCTTCATAAAAAGGCCCTTGCAAGGTTCCGGGAAATGTCTGAGACATCATAGATATGTGGTTGATGGAGACGAGGTGCATGATCCTTCGTGGGCTAGAAGTAGAAAAAATTGGAGATTTGGGCGTAGAAGCTGAGAATGGAAGTTGCTTTTTGCCTGGACACATGCTGAGGCAAGTAATGACCTTTTCTATCTTGTGTTTTAAGATTTTTGTTGCAGCAACGAGCTTATGTAATATAGGATTGCGTATGTACTTGTGGTTTAACAAATTTTATGACTTAAAAGGGTCAATTAATAATTTGTAAGTTCAAACCTCTTTGATTTAATATGAAGGACCAAAATTGCTTCTTTCATGGTTGCTAGTAAGTTCTTTTAGTGAATTCGATGATGGTTCAATTAACATGTCCTGTTTAGGATTCTAAGGAAATGGTAGCTAAAAGATTTTAAGAACAGCTAGTCATGAGTACTGATATTATAGGAGCATTAGATACCATGTTTTGATATTCTCTCCTAGCAAGATTTGCTAATCATCAAAGGGCAACGGTTACTACTTGGTTGGAGTCGTATGTAATCAAACATTGTGTAATGAGACATTGGCAGTGATGTTAAATCTTCAATGGTAATGCTGAATTAATCCAACCCGATTCTTCGTTCACAAATATCGGCTATACATCGTCTTGATATGATCCATGGGTTGTCATAGCGACAGTTAGATTCATACCTGGTTACCTAAAATGGGGACTAATATGCAGTTGGTCTCAGAGTTAAAGGAACAATTTGAGCTTTTACGTAAATTTGGTTAGGATGATTTAGTATATGAATAGGTATAATTCGACTCTGTACGTTGGTTATGATGTTCACAAACCTAAACATTATATATAGATTCTATTATTTGTTAATTAATCATTCGGCTAAAAGAATGGTTATGACTAACTAGCCAACGGTAGGTTTGAAAAGTTAAATAAGACTTTCCATCTAGTTAGGGGTCTGGCTAGCTAATACCTTATTAATAGGTTGTTTAACTGATGGTTGGTCATTGACTGGTTAGTCTTCCCTAAAAACTAGCCACTATAACAAGTAGCTTTATGTCTAACAATAGTTTAAGTTGATTTTTGGTATAAATAACCCATAATTATGTTGTGAAAAGAACCTTTGTTACACTAGAGAGTTGCCAAAAGCATTGAAAGGCTATATGGTTCATGTATGC
>JAOSBN010000007.1:4405811-4422402 GCA_027563595.1 Erythroxylum suave | reverse complement strand
CGTAATGGTTCCTCTTTACTCGTGGAAAATACGATACTGAATGGAGGTTTCATCTTCACCTATTGAAGGAAAAAGATGCTGAATTCTCATTGAGCTTAAATAGTGAACATAAGCCAAGGTTGTTTAATCGAACTACTATAATTCACTTTTGTGACTCTTTTCCCACTCACTTTTACTGTTTTTATGGTTATTTTATGATTTTTCCATATTGATTTTGCATAACCATCAATAACAATATGCAATTGGTGAGAAAATTCCATAGGTCTATACTAAAAGGTTGGGAGGTAAAGTTAACAATCATACAAGTAGCAAAATATTTAAGCATCTTGCCATTGAAAGAGCTAATTGGATGCCTCTTAACTTATAAGATACAAATAAATGAATTGCATGAAGAGGAAGTAGCTCAAAAAAGAAAAGGCATGGTTTTTAAAGTCTCCAAAGATAAGAAAATGATGAAGAGGATACCTCAATAAGTGAAATTGATACAAATGATATAAAGCTCATAAAAAGGAAAATCAAAAAGTTCAAAAAGAAGTAGAGGGAAACTTTGATGAAAAAGAAGAAAGAAAGCACAACAGATGTGGTAAGGTATACATATGCATCAATCTTACCTAGTTTTTCATATTAAATGTTTTTTATTCACTTACTAAATAAGTGCACCTATCATTAGTAAGAAATATAATGTTTACATATTGTATAATATGAAGAAGCAATATGGATCGGATACTACTAAATAGCCTAAGGATAATTTTTAAATAGCTAAGCATTAAGAAGGTATATTTTTTCCCTTAACGTTTTAGCCAAAGTTTAAGTTAGATCATAATATTTAGAGACGTACAAAAAAGACTATATTTTTCTTTAAATTTACAAATTAATTAGGGTTAACTCTTTAAGGGTTTATATTAGGTGCTAAGTTGGCTAACGTGAACCCCTTAAAATTTAAAAAAAATTGTCCATATTAATGTAATCGATAGAACCCTAATAGTTTCACCAATTGGAAGGCTATTTTAAATATTTTTTCTAAATGTTAGGATCTTTTTCATGCCTCTTTAAATATTATGATCTAAATTAAATTTTGAATGAAATGTTAAGGGACAAAATGTAAGTTTTTATAGCTCCAAAATTTTTTAAAGTTTCTCTTTAAACTTATATATGCCTTCCTTTACATCCCTAAGTACAAAAAAAGAAAAAAAATATAAAAAATCCAAAATCCAAAATCCAAAACACAAAACACACTAAAAAATAATTATAGTAATAAACAAACTTATAAAACAATGTAAAACAATTTTCCATCAAATTTAAGACAAATATTCAACATATTGGTCCATAATTCTAATAAAAATTCAAATAAAATTAAAAAAACTTTTAAACTTTCAATTGGTTTGTATCTCAACAAGCTTTTCTTTATAAGTCTTTTAGTTGGACTCTTTTCTTAAGTTTTGCATAATTTTTGGAGCAGTGACGTTACTCCCTTCTTCACTATGATCATAAAAAGTATTATCTAGCGGGTCATAATCTCTCATTTTGACCTCCTTTACTATTGCCTTCATCCTTAGTCATCTTTACAATTTGATTTCTTGTAAAATATGGAAAAAAAAATTGCTTATCCAAAGTGTTTAATAAATATAAATAGCATTTCATCATTTGAAAACAAAAGTTATTCGCCTCTAACCCTAAATTTGAGTTCACCTTCACTAATATTGATTATGGCACATATTGTAGACATGAAGGGTTTGGTAAAGCTTAGGGATTTTTACTTATCCTCTTGAATATTTAAAATATAGACATATGTTAGGAATATGAACATATCAAATTTTATCATCGCATTCTCATCATCAGCTCTAGGACATTTTATCGAGCTATCTACAACATATTACTCTCTTAGTAGGATTTGATCCAACTAATTCCAATATTTTTTGTATGCATAAGACACTACATTACTGCTTGCTCTTAAATCCACTTATGACTTATTAATATAGATACCACCAATTTTACAACAACTATTAAAACTCCCAAGGTCACCTATATTTGTTAGTATGGTGTCTTGAAGGATTTTAATGTTTCCTTCATTTGATTTTGACTCTACAGTTTCCATTTTAGGGTCCTACTCTCATAGATCTTCTTGCTCTAAGTCTTCTTTGTACTCCTTTTGAGTACTAGTCACTCCTTCTTGATATCTTTATACTCCTAATAAGTATTGGTTTCTTCCTTCTTGATCATTTATACTAATGTTGTAAGGAATTTTTTAATTAATACTCCATCATTGATGTCCTTACCTTTCTCTCTTCTTCCTTCTTGGCATTGATCAACTCCTCACCTTTTAGGGAAACCTTCTTCATATGTTTCCTAAGGTTGGGCACTTCATCACTAGGCAAGGTGCCTTGTAGTCTCTTTATTATTCAATTGACCTATTTAAACTTGGAGATTTTTTAATAAAGCTTTGATATTTTGTGATTAATAAGCAATTCATGAAATCACTCTTCATTTCTTTTAATCTCAATTACTTCTTTTTTTGCATAGGTTGTTGAAAACCTAGAGAGGTTGTCTTTGAACTTATTGATTACCGACAAGTGTAAATTACATTGTGTTTTAGGGCATAAATTACATTAGTATTTAATTGTTAATTCAATCGTTTAGTATGTGTTTAGGTTAGAATTGTATTAGTTTGTTAATTATTTGTGTTTAAGTGTTTTTATGAGTTATTACAAGTCTTTGAGCTTAAATATTATATTTTTAAGGTATCTTGATGTGTTTTTTAGTGTTTTAGGGTCAACCTCGAAGAACAAAGAAGTTTTGGAGACATTTGAGCCTAAGCAACAACCCACAATTGTGACACTACATGCCACGGTTGTAACAGAAGCCTAGGACATGACCCATAATCTTGGCCTGCATGCCATGAACGTGATAGAAGGCTCGGATGTGGCCCATGATCATGACCTATGTTGGACAGACGGGAAGACACTTAAAAATGTCAAGTTTGGAGAAATTTTTCAGACCCAAAAAATACCCTAATGTTGCTTAGAACACAAAAGATATTTAAAGAACAAGACAAAGAGGTAGAAAGAGCTTTTTGCATCAACCACTTTTGAGAGAAACCCTAGAGTGAATTATCAAGAGATAGAGAAAGAAAGAAGGAAGAGAGAAGAGGAGAAGAAGTCGACTTGATGTACTTCCCAAATCAGGAGTTTCCCGATATTGCTGCCTTCTGTTATCCGTCCAATTTTGTATTTCCTGTTATTTTCAATTTTATTATTGTATAGAAATGGAATAACAGTTGATGATAGGATTTGTGGATGTTGATGATATTTTAAACTCACCTTCGGGATTTTGTCTTTGATTTAATAAAATTTGATTGTTTACATTTTATTGGATTATTGTGATTTAGTTTCTGCAATTGCATAATTCGGTGATAAATTGAGAAGGTGAATTGAATGAAAAATAATTAAATTGAGCTAACAAGAGTTAGGTGATTTAATAAAAAAAGAATTAAATCAAATCGGTAAATTATGTGAAGAGAGATCTTGCATAGGTTTCCGATAGTTTATTAGACAACTTTATATCTAATTAGGGTTTTGGATAGGTTGTTAATTGAGAAATTGCAACTTTCATAATTTGATTAGGGTTTACAAATTAGGGTTAATGATTATAACTCGAGAGAAAGTAATCAACCCTAAGATCGTCTAAAACCAATAATCCAGTAATTCATAATCAATTAGGTTAGTGTTAAAGATAGGTAAATTTTCCTCTCTCAATTGGTAGTTCCTTAGGTTGATTCTTGAGTGTGTGTTGCAATTGTTAAATTGTTAATTTTTTATGATTGATTCTTGAATTGATTTAATTGAATTCTTGTTTTAGTTTCATTACATTTTGAATTTACGTGGTTTATTTTGGCCTTAGATTTTATGATTAGATTATCCCTCCTCATGGGATCAACACCTTAGGTACTACGTGAACGACTTGTGCACTTGTGGATTATCGAGGTTAATTAATTAAAACTTACACATATTAAACACCCGATCAAGTTTTTTGGCATTATTATCGGGGAGGATATTAGTTTAGTTCTTTATTCTAAGGTTTTTTCACTATCTTTTGTTTTTAAAAAAGGAAAAAAATAGAGAAAGAAGTTTAGGGCGTAAAGTAAAGACACAGCAAGATATCTTAGAGTGAGAATGAGACATTTGAAGAGCTAGATGCCAAGAAGAAATGGAAAGAACAATGATGGAAGATAGATATTATAGGGAGCAAGGAACTTTTTGTGAACTACAATGAGGCACAGTATGGTTGAGGAAGTAACGATCCTTATTGGAACATATACACTCCGAGTGGTAAAACCACCTAAATTCTTATTGGTCCAACAATGTAAGGATTCACTTAGGACATCAAGACATATCGGGATTTTAGCAAGATGAGTCCAGTTCATGGATTCTAAATTGGACAAGATTCTAGATAAGCTCATAGACATGGAAGAGGGCGAAAAGAGACTAGAAGAGCAAATTGAGCAAGTAATAGAAAATCCTGCCTTGTCTATTCACAACCTAGAGATTTGAGTGAGGCAGCTTTCTCGTGAATTTTGTAAGAGAAGTGTGGAAGCCTTTCTAAGTAATATGGAAATACATCAAAGAAAGCAATATGACGCTATCGTACTTAAGAATGAGGGAGAGCCAGGAGGATCATTGGAAAACCAAACTTAACCCTACCTTATTGAAAACCTAGAGACGAAGAAAGAGGATGAAGGAAAGAATGTTAACCCTCCCTATTATTCTCCAATTCTTAATATACCATGTGTGAACATCGAAAAATATTTGGTAGATGTCCATGAAAAGAACCTTATCCTTTGGATTAATGATGACCAAGTGACATTCAACATGAATGATGTATTAAAGAATCCAAAAGAGAGTAGCTCATTCAAGATAATTGATGTGTTCAAATCTTCTAAAGAACAAAAGGATGAAGAACATATGACAACAGACATCGAGTTTGAAGAAGCTATGAAAGTCTCTGTTTGTGAAGTAGAAGAAGCAGAGGAGACGAATGTGATTAAAGAAGAAAGAGAGCAACTTACCTTCTTACAAGACAAACTATTGGATTCGATGGAAGATTCAGAGAGCTTTGTTATTCTTTATTTTATTGACAGTTTGTTAATGAAAAGGACATTACTAAAATTAACTGGTTTTCTCGACTTTATTAATATTATCCTTCTGATCATTTTGCAACCTGTAGCTTACTTTTAGGCTACAAAATTGATGTTGAATGAAAAGGGTAGAAGCAAGCCCCTCATAATTGATCCTGACTGAGTTTCTAATGACACAAGGTCAAACTAATGACTATAAATTAGCACGTTTAATAGTTAGGTTTAAATTGTTGCATAGTTAGATTTGTTTTAAATTTCAAAAATAAATTCTTAATGATTTAGGATGTTTTGGAGTGCTAACTCTCTTACTCTTTTAAAGTAATTATAAGATAGGGAAACAATCGCGGGTGTCAAGCGCATTTGATCTCCGTCTCCAACACATTACGACCTCAATCACCAGATGAGTTCGTGTTCTAACCCTTTTCTTTTCATTTTTGTTATTATTTTCTTCTTATGTTTTTCGTATTTTGTGTTTTATTTCCCTTGGTGTGTTTATGTAGCCCTCTCATATTAAGGACAATGTGTTTTTCAAGTGTGGGGAGGGTTATGTGTTTTGCTTTGAATGTGAATTTGGCATATTGTATGATAGTTTGTTAGGTTGTATTTTGTGAATTGTGTGAATGTGTCAAAGGCTTCGATGAATTGAAATTGATTTAATTTTGAACTTAGTCTATTAGGTTGTGAAGAGTCATTAGCTCACAAAATTAGTAAATTGGGTTCTTTGGCTAAATATGCAAGTTAATTAGGATTTAGCGTGAGCTTTCCGCTCTCTAAATTGTCACATTGATTCCTAGTTTTAGGTCATTCAACTAAAGTAGTTTTGTTGGTATTTTTTCATGAAAACGAGTAGCTTAAGCAACAAGGTAGGTAATAAAAATTGTGTTTATTAATTTTTAAATAAAATAATATTCCATTGACCTTTAGGTTATGAATAGAGCTAGTATCTAGTGGAGAACATAATGTAGCTGAGTAACCAGATGGGCACACATCACAAATATGTGTCTATGCGTCAAAAAGTTATAATGACATTTCAACTAAGAAGCTTAATAAAAAATGATGTAATCGAGTAACCAAATCGACAGTCTTCACCAATGTTTACCTTCGAGTAAAAGACTAGGTCTTTGTTTAAATAAAAAAAGTTTTCTAATAAAAACCTACTAAACTTGTAATAGCTTGACTTTTTATAATAGCGTACTTAGGAGTAGTTATAGAATTTGAATGCATGTGTGTGTGCAATTGAAAAAGGTAAATAAATTAACACTTGGATCTGGATTAATATGTATATTTAGTTTAAAGCCCCTAGATGCATATTTTGCATATTAATGATTTGACATAACTTGAATGATTATGTTTAAAATTAAATTTATTTCATGAAGTTGAAATCATTGTCTCATTACTTCATTATATGTTGTGGGTTTGTTGTTTTGTTTGCTCAAGGATAAGCAAACGTTTAAGTGTGCTCAAGGATAACCAAATGTTTAAGTGTGGGGATGTTGATAATGTAAATCGCACCATATTTTAGGGCTTAGTTTGATATGTATTTAATTGTTAATTCAATCGTTTAGTATGCGTTTAGGTTAGAATTGTGTTAGTTTGTTAATTATTTGTGTTTAAGTGTTTTTATAGGTTAGTAAAAGTCTTTGAGCTTAATATTATGTTTTAAAGGTACTTTGATATGTTTGTTAGTGTTTCAGGGTCAACATCGAAGAATGGAGAAGTTTTGAAGACATTTGGACCGAAACAACGGTCGTGATAACAGCCCAAGACATGGCCCACGATCCTAGCCTATAGGTCATCATTGTGACAGAAGGCTTAGATGTGGCCCACGATCGTGGCCTATATCAGGTAGAGGCAGAGACACTAAAAAATGTCAAGTTTTTAGGGATTTTTTGAACCCAAAAAAATCCTAGGGTTGCTTAGAAACAAAGGATATTTAAAGAACAAGAAAAAGATGCAGAAAGAGCTTTTTGCATCAACCACTTTTGAGAGAAATCTAGAGTGGATTATCGAGAGATAGAGAAAGAGAAGAAGGAAGAGAGAAGAGGACATGGCTTGCGTCAGGCAGATGTGCATAAATTCAAAAATGTCAAATTTCAAGGAAATTTTCAAACTTGTCGAACCCCGAAAAAACCTAGGGCTACTCAGAACACAAAGAATATTTAAAGAACAAGACAAAGAGGCAGAGATAGCTTTTGCATCAGTCACTTTTAAGAAATCAAGAGATTGAAAAAGAGAAGAAGGAAGAGAGAAGTGGAAAAGAAGTTGACTCGACGTACTTCCTGGATCAAGAGTTTCCCATTGTTGCTACCTCCCATCGTTCGTCCAATTTCACATTTTCTATTATTTTCAATTTTATTATTGTATATAATTGGAATAATAGTTGATGATAGGATTTATGGATGTTGATGATATTATAAACTCACCTTTAGGGTTTAGTCTTTGATTTAATGAAATTTGATTGTTTATGTTTTACTAGATTTATTGTGATTTAGTTTCTACAATTGCATAATTCGGTGATAAACTGAGAGGGTGAATCAAATGAAAAATAATTAAACTAGGCTAACGAGAGTTAGGTGATTTCATATAACAAGAATTAAATCAAATTGGTAAATTATGCGAAGAGAGATCTTGCATAGGTTTCTAATGATTTATTAGACAACTTCATATCTGATTGGGGTTTTAGACAGGTTGTTAATTGAGGAATTACAACTTTCATAATCTGATTAGGGTTTACAAATTGGGGTTAAAGATTATAACTTAAGAGAGAGTAATCAACCCTAAGATCGTTTAGAACTAATAATCCAGTAATTCATAATCAATTAGGTTAGCGTTAAAGATAGTTAAAATTTTCTTTCTCTCAATTGGTAGTTCCTTAGGTTGATTCTTGAGTGTGCTTTGCAATTGCTAAATTGTTAATATTTTTGTGATTGATTCTTGAATTTATTTAATTGATTAAATTGAATTATTGTTTTAGTTTTGTTACAATTTGAATTTCTGGGGTTTATTTTGGCCTTAGATTTTAAGATTAGATTATCCCTCTTCGGGGGATCAACACATTAGGTACTACGCAAACAACCCATGCACTTGTAGATTATCAAGGTTAATTAATTAAAACTTACACACATTAAACACCCAATCAATTACTCAAGGAGAAATTCCCATAAAATCAACTTGATTCACCAACTTAACCATGGAATTTCAACTTGGCACTCCATACCTTGATGTCCTCCCTTATAAAACTTACAACTCATAATTTGATTTGTTTTTAATATAGTGGTCAAGTTATCTAATTTTCTCACCATCATCTCTATTAGGAGTCATAGTATTTACAATATGGATCCCTATTGATCTATTTGCTCTCATCCTTCCTAACTGTCATCGGTAGTTATTTATTTCAATCTCTTTGATCAACTATAGGGATGACTCTAAAGTCTTATTATTCAATGTGCTACCCAATCTATTATATAACATCTATATGTTAAAGTTTATTAGACTATTGTAAAAGGTCCACACTTGCATCCAAGTTAGAAGTCCATGGTCTATGTACTTCCTTATTAGATCCATATGTCTCTCCATATTTTTTTATAAAGTATCATTTTTGAACTTTTTTAATAAAGAGATATCATTAATTACTATCTTAAAAAGTGGAAAATATTTTATAAGAAATTTCTATGCAAGACTCTCCCAAGTAGTAACTAATGTGTATCCATTGCTTTGCCAATCCTTTATATGCATGGGAAAAACCTCAACTTAATGGCATATTCATTTTCCCATTAACTTTGAATATGTTGCAAATATTAAAAAAATTGGTGATATGTGTTGGGATCCTCATCTGGTAATCTATAAAATTCTACATTTTATTGTAGCATTTAGAATATGAAGGGTTTGATTTAAAAAATTAAAGGGTTAAATTATTAGGACCTGCCAGCTGGGTTTTGACAAACTATCACATTGGCCCCTCATTTTTAAAAACAAACACCTCCCCAATATTTTAGTTGATATATCGTCTATTCCCTTTATTGTTAAGTTTTTGTTAAGAGCCCTACTTATCCTCTCAAGAGAAACTTCATTTGTAATTTCATTTCCTACATGGACAGAATATGCTATGTAGCAAACAATTTCATATGGCTTGGCTTTATGCGACATTGTTTATCACACTCCACACAATGCCACATGAAGCAAAATAGTTTGAATTCATCTCCTAAATAGAACCAAACCTAGGTTAACTAGTTTTAGGAAAGTTTCATTAATTAGGAAGTGATTAAGGGAAAGAAGCTTCGATTCAGGCAGTGGAGAGGACCAAAAAGTGTAAAGAATGATTAAGGGAAGTAAGATTCAATTTAGGCAAGATATTTTTTGTTTAATTTTATTTCATCATTACTTGTGAAGTGAGGAACATATTCTCTGATTCTTCTTTCCTTTTTTTTAATTTATAATTTCTTTTTCTTGATTTTTCCCTTTTCCCTTTTGTCTTTTTTAATATGTTGCTTGTTGATGTTCTTTTTTTGTTTTTTAGGATTATTAGGGTAACATGGTGTCTTTTTGTAACATACCACTTTCATAGCACATATTCCCGAACGTATCGGTATTTGAGAATGCACTCTATGAGGATGGCATGTTAAGGCAATTAGAAGTACTCATTACAAATTTGTCATGCGTCACATGCATTTTTAAACAAACTAGTAATCAATTTGGCTCATTTCATTTTCAAAATATATCATTCATAAATGTCATTATATTACAGAATTCACAAATACAATATACAACAGTTGTGGAATACACTCTTTAATACAAAACAATTGAAAACATATACAGGTACAAGCTGATCCCGACTCCTAGCTCATGTCTGATTTCAGTGGCTATACTCCAATTGGTCTAACCGGATATCTCCTCTGAATATGAAAAGTCACGTTGCAATTTTGATGAGTTTTGCAAACTCAGTAAAGTGAACCATTGTCGATGTTCTCACTCATATCAAATCATATAGATAGTTCACATATCTCATTTACAAACAATTCACGTAATCAATTATTTCACATCATTGCACGTTTCATTTTCATAATAATTCATACAACCTATTTCAATCATTCACTTAATACATATCAATTTATATATATGCAATGCACATATGACTCACTTTCAATTATTGCCGTGTTGTAATTGAATGTCTTTTTAACTGTCCCGTATCCATTATGGATACTGGGATCATTGATAATTATCCCGTATCCGTTGGAGATACTAAGCTCATTTTACATATTGAGCTTGTGGCTCTTATACACATTATGAGTTTTAAGCTCTCTTTTACTAGCTACTCCGATCACAACTGCCTTTATTTGATCATACATTTCAATGCCATGAGATGCATGAATTCACATATATACAGTCAATCATTTTTATTCAGTACACATTCACTTTTCACATTTTCATCAGACAATAGTCTAACATTCAACAATCATGTTGAGTATGCTTATTTCTTTCTAATTCACATTCAATGAAGCACTTCCAATACGATTTCAGTTATCAAACTTCTCAAACTATGAATGACTAGAATCATCACATTCACATTAAATAGCATTTCAATAACTGAAATTTAAATAAAAATAAATCAATCCTATTGAGAACATCTAGGATGACTTACAGTTTGCTCCACATTAGCAATTGCCTTCATAATCCAGAAGTGTCTAGATGCTGACGTTCAATTTTTTGTATCTATCTTGAAACAATACACATATTGCACACATATTACAATTTGATCCATCACATAAGTATTAAACCACACACACACACACAGAGATATATGTGTGTGTGTGTGTGTCATATACAATGCATGCTCAATTTGACTATTATGGGTATATTTCCTTAATTTACATCTCTTGATCATTTAAACATCTTCATTTTTGTATGTCAAGCTTGCATTTAGGTTCATAACTCAAATATACTTAATTACTCAAATTTCATAATTCAAGCATTCATCAATCACATAGTCTCCAATCCTCTTTCTAGCATTACATAATCACATAAGACCTAAGTTCTCATTCATTCTTACTTAATATGCTTTACTCATCTCCTTTGAATTATATTAGTCTTTCTAAGTTCACTTTTATTTCTATAATCTCTCTAAATTTCCAGATTTTGTTTCATTGATATCAACCATCCGTGCCTTAAGTTATAACCTTAATTGTCACCTTAAACATGTCACATATTTAATCACTTAATACATCATCAAACTAGATTCTTTTCAAGCCTCATTCAAGCCTAAATGTACCATAGAAAAGTTCCTTATCATTTGTTGATTCAAACTCATTTAAAGAAGAAGTAACTCACGTTTATAGCTATTCCCACGATCGTGGATGACTTCCCACAATCGTGGGTTATACCAGTAGAAGCTTTCCAACCAGTTTCTACACTTCCCACGTTCGTGGATGCATTCCCACAATCATGGGTTACAAAGATCCAAAATTTCTAGCAATTCTTCTCCCCAATTTCCATATTTCAACTCCTATATGTTACATCTTAACCATCTTATGCTTAGTTTATCAATTCTACATTATTTCCTCTTCATTCTCAACTCTATTTCATCTCAATATCATTCATAAACAAATTATAATCAATTGCTAATCATAGACACAAAAATAGAACATCAATATATATACACATTCGTCATCAACGTTTCAGCACATTTTATCAACACCATTCTCATCATCATTTTATCTCTAAACTACCATATTAGTTGCATTAAAAGATCACAAAATTCTACTCAAGAAATCTCATTTCCATTCACTCAATTCCTTTTATCCATGTAACCCAGTTTCTTTCCAAATTCTTAACCTTTCATGCTATATTCAAGATGTCTCAAGCATAGTCAATCACTTCTACTTCATTTCCTTTTCATTTTCACTTCTCTTTCATCTCAGTATCATTTATTTAAAATAACATATTCTCTATCATTCATTAGCATACATAATCCTTACTTTTCTCTTTTCAAGAACATCATATAAACATCTTCTTAAGTAAAATTTTCACCTTCATTATACCCTTAATTCACAACCTATTTGATCTACATAATGGCTTATAACTCATGATTTTCATACTCCTAAAAGTAGAACAGATACACATGTATTTATTCTTTAATGCTCATCACTCATTCATCAACATTTTTGCACACTGTTATACACCATTTACAATATCAATCTATTCCAAAAACATCTTTAATACTACTCATAATTTATTACTCATCATATATATGAAAATATGACATAAATCTACTTATTTCCTCATCCACGTTACAGCATGTATTTAACTCCATTTTCATGATCATGCTATCTCAAACTATCATCACATATGTTTATATTTAAACAAATTACGAATATTTATAGGCTACTTACTTGGTTAAACTCCATTCTTATTCAAAAATCGTATAAAACCCTAGCTCCTTCCCTAATACACGATCATCATCTTTCAAGAAGGAAAGATTAGGTTTTCTAGTGACAAAAGGAAGGAGAAAACGACGGTCTCATAGTGGCAAGTGTAGGATTATAGAAAAAATCAATGTGATGAAGTTGTTGGTGAGAAGAGACTGTCGTGGGATGGAGAAGAAAATGAAGAAGATGAAGAACAAAATGAAGAGAGAAGAAGATAGCATGTATTAACCAAATGAAAGACAAAACATGGTCTTTCAAATGAAACAATAACGAGAGTGAGGTGTGTGGCAAGTGGCTTGACATTTGTCACTTGCCACATGTCCTCTTGTGGTTCCCACTTGATCTTTTAATAATTAATCTATTTGTCTTCCGATTTTTAATCCAATTGTCTCTCAATTTTTATGAAACTTGTCATTAAATCTTTCAGTCACTTTTCAGTAATTTCTACTACCTTATGTCACTTATTTCTATTACTATAAATTAGTTGTCTTGCTACTTGGTATTTTTTTAGTCCAAAAATACCCATAATTTCATAAAATTTTCAATTTTCACCAAAAATTCTAAATTAATATTTATACTCACCGAAACAATTTTCAAGACAAAATATTCACTATTCATATCATAATCACATTAAAATTATTTATACTTGAAAAATGTCAACTGAGTGCAAGAAAAATCAAATTCACGTGTATGTGTGTTCTATTGTTATGCATGAGCTTGAAATGCATTTCCTATTTTCTCCATACTATTCCATTTTTTGTTTGTTATCTGTGAAGGTGCATGTTATCTTCACCATTACTTAGTGTCTTTGTGGCCGTTTTTCATGAATTGTGGTGTAATCCTAACTAATAATTGTTTTCTATAAATCCAATCTAAAGAAGATGCTTAGTATGTATGTATCTTTTGGTATTCATTTTTGCATTTCTAGTAACTAAAAATATATTTTGTGTTTAATTTGCTGCCTATAAATTATTTTAGAATGATTGGAATTTTAATATAACTTGTTGATTTCTTAACTGATAGAATCAATATATTTATTTAAACATAGTGTAGAAATGTACACATGCTAATCAGAATCCTTATTGTTCTATAGGTTATTTTTAATACAAAGATGATTAAGCCATCTTCATCACAGTTCTCATTTTCGAAGCATATTTAATCAATTGTCATTTGAAGCAACCATCCCTCAATCTAGATCTATTGTTCTTTGTCTCTGTTATCAAAATTCAAAACCACCATTTGTTGTCTATCATGTTTGAGTTACAATACAATTGTAAATAAATGGATGTTGATTGTAACGTCCTGTTTTCCCATACAAAGTGTTAGAAGTCTGGATAACAGCATATGAGAGATATTATTGAGAAAATAGGAAATGCATTTCATGCTCATTCATAATATTAGCATACACATGTGTAAATTGTATTTTTACACACATTACAATGATTGTACATACATTCATTTGACATTTTCGGGTATAAATGATTGTTTTAATATGACTACGATATGGATAGTGAATATTTTGCCTTAAAAAATTGATCTGGTGAATTAAATTATTGATTTAGAATTTTTGGTGAAATTTGAGAATTTTATGAGTTTCTAGGTATTTATGGATTAGGAAAAATGTCAAGTGGCAAGATAATTGATAAATGGTAATAGAATCAAGTGTCAATTGGCAGTGGAAATTTTTTATAAGTGACATTAAGATTTAATGACAAGTGTCATAGAAAATTGGGATACAATTGGATTAGAAAATGGAGGACAAATGGACTAGTTATTAAAAAGACGATTTGGGGACCATAAAGGAGTGACATATGGCAAGTGACAAGTGTCACTTGCCTTGCCACACACCACACTTTTGACATTGTTACATTTGAAAGACCATCTTTTGGTCTTTCATTTTATTACTTTCGTTAAATGCTCTCTCTTCATTGCTCTTCATCTTCTTCATTTCTTCTTCTCCATTTATGACACTTTTGCTCTCACCATAGTGGACTTTGTTCTCATCCATCACTTGCTACTTCCATTTTTGTCATCTTCTCCATTTTGTTACCAAAAGACCTAACCTTTCCACCTTGAATGATGATAATCGAATGATGCTTGGAAGCTAGTGCTATGTGATGATTTGAGAAGATTTCAGTTAAACAAGTAAGTGTAAAGCATTGTTCTTCATGGTTTATTGAATAACAATTTTATGATGACAGATTAGGGTTAAATGAGCATAAAATGGTGATGTAATATGTGAACTATGAGTGAAGAAATGAGCATATGGATGCACTAATTTTGTTTTTATGATGATTAATAAATCATAAGTTGATGTTGATGTAGAGATGCTTTTGAGTTTGAATGATTACAGAAATGGTGTTAAAAGAATGTAGAAAATTTTATAAAGAGATAAATAGGATGAAAATGATGAAAAAGTGTGCTGGAATATGATAGATGAAGTGTTTTAACTGAATATGTATATGTATTTGGTCCATATATTGATCTATAGTTATCCAAATGGGATTATTTTAATTTAGATTAAACTAGAGACATATAGCTACAATTTTTATGAAGGAATTGAATTTGAATTATGTCTTGAAGAGTTTTGAAATATGTCTTGAAGTTGAGTAGTGGGTGTTGTCGCCATTTGAGAATAGTCTTTAATATTTTGGGTATAACTCACATAATACTGAACCAAACTGCATTGATTTTATGTAATTGGAAACTTAATAACTATAGGAAGATTTGTTTAGAAGAAGGTGTTGCATAAATATCTCATTTTCTATGTCATAGTGTCATAAAAAGCTAGAAAACATTTAAATATGACAACGTACGATTGTGGGAATACCATAAAGGTCTGAAAATTTCTGTTAACAAATCCCCATATTGTGGGAACGGCCTAAACGTGAAATGTGTTTCTTTTATGTGTAGTTTGAAGCAACAAATAGTTAGGTGCTTTCCTATTATGCATTTAGGCTTGAATGAAGCTTGAATTGAACCTAGTTTGATGATGGATTAATTGATTAAATGTGTGATATGTTTGAGATGATAATTGAAGTTATAACTGAAGTATGGATGATTGACATCAATGAGACAAATTCTGGAAATTTAGAGATGTTATAAAAATGAAAGTGATCTTATATGGCTAATGTAATTCAGAGGAGATGAGAAATGAATAATGAGTGAAGAGGAATGAGAAATTGGATATGTTGAGATCTTATATTACTAGAAAAAGGATTAAAGAGCATGTATGTGACAGATATATGATTGATGATCTTAGAATAACTAAGTTCTTCGAGCTATGAACATAAGTGTAAGCTTGACATACATAAATGATGTTGTTCATGATCAAGCGATGGGATTAAAAAAACAAACTCCGAATACTCAAATTGAGCATGCATTGTGCATTACACATATACATATGTGTACAATTGAATGTTTGTGTGATTGTACAATTAGTAATGTGTGTGCAATGTGTGTGTTGCATAAAGTTGTTACCTAGGATTCAACATCAGCATTCAAACATTTCCAGATCATGGAAGCAAATGCTAATTTGGAACTTACTGTGAGTTGACCTAGATGGTCTTACATTAATTGATTGTTCTGCTTTAAATTTTTGTATTGAAATACTTTTTATGTCAACGTGATTGGGACAATTCCAGACATAAATAGTTCGAAGAGTTTGATAAATGTGAACATATTGGAAGTACTTCATTGGATATGAATGTGAATAAAATAAGTGTTATCAATGTTTCGTTGAATGTCAGACATGGATCCAATGAAAAAAATGAATGTGAATGTAAATGTGACTATGAAAAATTGAACATAGTGAATGTGAATGTGCCTATGAAAAATTGAACATAAGTGATTGATTGATTATATGTGATGCATTTCATTACATGATTTGCATGATAAGCTAAAAGCATGTTGTGACTAGAGTAGCCACCGAAAAAGAGCTTAAAGCTTAGAATGTGATTAAGATCCAAAGGCTTACTATGTATAATAAGCCTGGTATCTCCAACGGATACGGGACAATTATTAATGAGCCCAGTATTCA
>JAOSBN010000007.1:4388295-4403584 GCA_027563595.1 Erythroxylum suave | reverse complement strand
TCATGAATTAGGAGTCAACAAATGCATAAATACTTAAGAAAGTAGGGCCAATTTATAGCATAAATTTGGGTCAATCATGCCTCTAGAGGTCCTCTTTTCTTGGTTGAGTTAACTGTAACAACAAGAAGAGTAGGCTTTGCAAGGATCTATGTAGAGGTGAAGTTTAATGTGGATCTTCTTAAGGTACTACCTATTATGAGGTTAGATGAGTATGGAGAATTAACAGACATCGGGAGATATATATTAGGTTTTTCTAATGAAATTCTTAAAGCTCCAACACTAGTTCATTGTATGGAAAATGCATGAATCATTAACAACTATGCAATATAATGTAAGTGAGCTTAACCCTTCCAAAACGCCTCTTGACCCAACCCTGAATTTAGATGTCATGTCTAGAATCTAATGAGTGATAGCTCATCTAAAGAACATCAAGAATCCACTCTGGTTGAATATCTGAATCGTGATCTACCTGGTAGTCCTCAAGACCTAATATCGACTATATATTAGTTGCGTGGAATGTAAGGAATATGTATTGCCACAAAAGAAACATATAATCAAGGATTATTTGAGACTAAATAAACTTTTATGTTGTAGGGCTTTTGGAGACAAAAGTAAAGTTATCAAATTTATAGCACTGTAAGGAGATTTTTGGTAAAAGTTGGGAGATGATTCCTAAGCATCATTTTTAGTTAAATGGTAGGATCATCATTAGGTATGATCTTAACAAAGAGAAGGTGAAATAACTCTCAACTTCATTCATTTATTTATAAGTGCACTTGGTAGATAAAATCTTGGTGATCACATTTATATATGCTTCTAATTTTGAGTTCCAAAGGAGATTGCTCCAGAATGATCTGAAATCGCTAGGGTCTTCTATAAACCAAACTTGATGTATTAAGGGACTTAATTGTACTTTATTCTCTCAAGAAGTTGATGGGGATAGGCTAAGTGAGAGGTTTAGAAATGATGATTTCCTTAATTGCATGTCCTCCACTCAACTCACTGACAAAAATTTTAGAGGAGCTTTACGTATTTGGTCCAATAAAATGATGGATAGCTAACTGATCAAAAAGAAGTTAAATCATGCACTTATAAATCTTTTTTGGTGCTCGGTTTAATTCTAGTTATGCTAATTTTAATGAAAAAATCATACACTTATAGAGGTAAGCTTGGAACCTAGGATTACTCGTCACAAATCCCCTGGCCCAAATGGCTTTAATGCCTTATTTTTCCCAAAAAATGGAACTTACCAACACTATCTTAGAGTTTGTCTTTTTAGGGATCAAGCTCAAGGAACTCAACAAAACTTATACAAATCCCAATTCAATTATCTTAAGTAACTATAGACCTATATCATGATACAATGTTACTCATAAATTTATCTATAAAATATTAGCCAATAGGTTTAAGTCAATTCTTGGATCATTCCTCGATATGAGTCAAGGAGCACTTATTAGAGGGGGAAACATTGGTGATAACTTGCTCATTACCTAAGATCTCAAAGCTATCAAACCAAGAGAGCATTCAAAAGTTTCTTGTTAAAAATATAATTTACAAGCTTTTGATTTAGTTTGTTGATCTTTTATCTTGAAGGCTCTTGTAGTTTTTGTCTTTCTTAATTTTTTTATCACTTAAGTTAAAGGTTGTATCTATTTTGCTTCATTCTTTATCTTATTTAATAGGGATCCTACTCCTTGTATTAGATAAGGAGACCCTTTATCGTTTTATCATTTTACAATTTATATGGAGGTCCTATCAAAATTATAGCTTCCATGATCAACTAATCATAGGTTTCAAATTCCATTTTAAATGTAATTAGCTTAATCTTTTCAATTTAGCTTTTACTAATGGTTTACTACTATTCAGTGGTGATGACAAAACTTCAATCCATGTTTTTATTAAGTGTTTGAACCTGTTCAGCTCTCTGTAAAGGCTCACTATGAAGAGACACAAGAGCAACTTATATGTTTCATCGGATTCTACCAATCAAGATGAGATGCTAATAAGAATATCAAGTCTAAACTTACAAAAATTGCCTTTCAAATATCTTGGTATACCTATATTTGATAAGATGGAGATCTTCAAGGACTGTCAGCCATTATTTAATGCAATCAAAAGGAGAGTCAACCATTAAAACAATAATTTTCTATTTTATATTCGAAGGTTCCATCTTATCAACTTTCTGCTAAATAGCATGCTTATTCAGTGGTTCTCTCATTTGTTCATAACTCAAAAATGATCAAGGACACTGAAAGATCCTTAGAGAATTTCCTATGGATTGTTCAACCCGATAACCACTAAGGTACGAAAGTTAAATGGTCTATTGTGAGTTTAACCAAAGAGAAAAGAAGCTTAGGCATTATCTAACACAAAGAACCAACAAAATGCTCCTAGCTAAGAAGATTTGAAGTTGTTAACTAATCCCCAATCTATCTCTGAGTGAAGTGGGTGCATACTTATATCATAAAGAACCAAAGCTTCTGGTCCATCAAGTTGAATCAATCTAATTAATGGTCCTTTAACAAAAATCCTCAAATCAAGGAACATTATGAATCACGGTAATTGGAACATCTGAGGCTACTTATTCCTCCAAATGTTAAAGTGAATGGAGTGATAAGTGTTGAGGAATGAAGCTGTAGATACATGGGACTTGCCTACTTAATAAGCAGTGCACCTTCTTATTATCCTTGCATGTTGATGGATGGAATATCAACTTAAGTGGATACATCACATTTCAAAAATATCCACCACCAATATATCATGTATGAATCTTATCAAGCCTCTTAACAGTCAAGTCTCTTGGTGGAAGCTTGTTTGGTTCCCTAACAGATCCTAAGGCATCCTTCATCTTTTAGTTGGCAATTAGAAATATCATATCTACTATAAACAAACTCAGAGGTAACATCTCCAACGTGACGTGTTTTTTGTCTCATATCCATGAAAAACATCGATCAGTTCTTCACAGACGTGGCTTCTTCTTCTCGTCAACATTTTGGAGTTACTCTCTCAAACCTTGCCAGCTTTCCTTTATAACCTTATCATGATCTGTACAAATCGTATGATACTGTTTGTACAAAATGTTTTCGACGGTTTTCTTATTGATTGAGTAATGTATATATACACAATGAATGATCCCAATCTAACCATTGAATACAATTTGTTATAATCTAATGGTCTCAACGATGACAGCAGGTAGCGTTGTCAGTAGCTACAGCTGAAAAGTAATTATTACTAGAGGTAATCAACTAATGTGCATGTGCAGGTTTAGCTTTGTGAGCTGCAGATGAGGGTTAAGCCATCCTCGAACTAATGGGCCTGGGATCATTGTTAAGTTTGTCAATATTGCTGACTGGACTTGGTTTAATGTTTTGGTCCAACATTCTAACATTCCCTGTCAAGAGATAATAGGGATGAACATCGACGTTGAGCTTGGAGATGAGCGTCCACGATCGGAACGCCGTGAGAGGCTTTGTGAGTAAGTCTGCTAATTGATTTTCAGTGTTGACATATCTCACATCTAATTCTTCTTTTTCGATTTTGTATCTTATGAAATGAACATCAACTTCGATATGTTTCGTTCGAGCATGAAATACTGGATTTAGAGCAAGAGACCTAGCACCATTGTTGTCACATCAGATAATTGGTGTTTGTTTGAGATTAAAACCCAGCTCCTTAAGTAGAGAGTGAAGCCATAGGACCCTGTCGAGATTTGACCAAGTGCCTTGTACTCAGCTTCGATGCTTGAGCGAGAGACAGTGGTTTGCTTCTTTAAAGTCCAAAATATCAAATTACCCCTTAGGAAGACACAACCGCTAGTAGTGGACTTCCTATCATCTGGATTTCCTGCCCAGTCAGAGTCACTGTAAGCTTCAAGAGAGAAAGGATTGGGCGATGGATGAAATAAGAGAGCAAACCCTAAGGTGCCTTTTAGGTATCGTAAGACACGCTTGCAAGCAACCCAGTGAGAATCAAGAGGGTTTGAAAGAAATTGACTCAATCGATTTACTGTATAATTAATATCTAGTCTGGTGTGACATAGGTATTGTAACGCTCCAATAATGCTTATGTACAGGGTTGGATGCGCAAAAGGGGAACCCTCAAGAGCTGACAGCTTGGAACCAAGAGCCATTGGAGTAGAGCATGGTGTATAATTGGACATGTTTGAGCGAACAAGGAGACCCATTGTGTGCTGTCGTTGCGACAGGTACAAGCCATTTTCATTTCTGTAAGCTTCAAAACCGAGGAAGTGATTTATACTTCCTAGGGTTTTGAGAGCAAATTTACTGTTGAGTTGCTTGATGATCGATTGAATTTCTGAAGGTGAATTCCCTGTGATTAAGATGTCGTCAACGTAGATTAGGAGTAGTAATAAGGAGCCATGATGTTTCCTGTAGAAGAGGGAAGTGTCAGATTTGGAGTTGTGAAATCCCAATGTAGAAGATTAGATTTTACGGTAGTATACCAAGCTCGTATGGCTTGTTTAAGGCCATAGAGTGCCTTATCTAATTTGCAGACATGGTAAGGAAATTGTTGATTTGCAAATCCTTCAGGTTGATGGATATAGATTTCCTCGTGTAGATGTCCATTAAGAAATGCGTGGTTGACGTCTACTTGCTGTATGTCCCAATTTTGTGAAACAGCTAGAGATAGCACCACCTTAATGGTTGAAGATTTTATCAAAAGGCTTAAGGTCTCTGTAAAATCAAGGCCTGGAGTTTGATTGAATCCTTTAGCCACAAACCGGGCCTTGTATTTGTTAATTGCACCGTTAGAATCGTACTTAATGCGAAACACCTATTTAGTGCCCAAAATTTTCATAGAAGATTGAAAGGGAACTAGAGACCAAGTTTTATTGCATTGGAGAGCTTGAATTTCTGAATGCATAGCCTCTTTCCATATAGGATCTGTGAGAGCAATAGCAGTTGATTTTGGTTCAGATATTGTGGAAGATGGGAGAGATGATTGATAGACCTTTGGTTTAAAAATGCCACTTTTAGCTCGTGTCTGTATGGGATGTAAGTTTCAGATACATAGTGGAGCAGGAGGGTTAGGAGAACCAGATAATGGTGAAGAAGGAATAGGATTAAAATTGTGTACTTGAGTTGGTGTACCTGAAGAAGAAGACTGTAGGAGAGGTTCTATGCAATGAGACTGCCCAGTAATTGCCTATAGAGTATCAGTTAATGTGGAAATAAGAAGGCTGGGATGGCTTGTGTGTGGATTGGGTTAGTTATGGAATAGGGATAAGTAGGGAAACTCAGATTCATTAAATGTGACGTTTCGAAAGATGTATATACGGCCAAATGGGAGCAAGCATTTATAGCCTTTATGATAAGGACTATAACCAAGGAATACACATTTGCTGGTGTAAAAGTCTAGCTTGTGTTTATGGTAGAATCATAAGAAGGGAAAGCATGTGCATCCAAATATTCTTAGGTGATCATACATAGGCTGTTTGTTAAATAATTTTTGGAATGGTGAGGGGTTTTGTAGAACTGGAGCGGGTAGATTATTTATCATATATGTTGCAGTTTGGAAAGCCTCAAGCTAGCAGGTTAGAGGTAATTTAGCTTGAGATAGTAGTGTAAGACCAATCTCAGTCATATGATGATGCTTTCTTTCAGAAATCCTATTTTGTTGATGGGTATATGGACAGCTAAATCTGGTTTTAATGCCATGTTGATCAAGGAATGGTAATAGCACGGTGAATTCCCCTCCCATGTCGTTGTGGAGTGATTTGATTTTGTGGTTAAGATGTAGTTCAACAAGAGATTTAAATTGTTTAAAAATGCCCATGGTTTTTAATTTGTTGTGCATAGGATAGATCTATGAGAACCGAGACAAGGCATCAATAAATACCAGATAGTATCTATGACCATTTGTTGAAGGATAGGGACTTGGACCCCAAACATTGGTGTAGATTATTTCCAAAGGATCAGTGACAAATATATGGTGTGTTTGAAATGGTAGTTTATGGTGTTTTCCATGTTGACAAGAATCACAAAAACTGAGGGATTTAGGACTAAATTTGAGTTTCATTGATTGTAAAATGTGTTGTAATACAGTAGCATTAGGATTCCTTAAACAAGCATGCCACACATTAACATTTGATTCAAAAAGAAAAGCAGCACATTGATTGGAGGTAGAGTAGGATATCCTGCTGATGGAAGGTTGTGCTGTGTTGGATAGGTTACTAATAAAAGGTTGTGGAGTGATTGGTTTTGAACTAAGACTGTACAGCCCATTCCTGAAAAGCCCTTTAGGCAAAATCCTCCCTGTAAGCTTGTCCTTAAAAACACAACAAGAGTCATTAAATTGAACAATAATCCTATTATCTTTGGTAATTTAAGAGATGCTGATTAAATTCTTGGCTATTTAAGGAACATGCAAAATGTTATGCAGTTTGAGAGGTGTAATGGAAGTTGATGGTAAAAGAGAAGAACCAATGTTGGAGATAGGTAATTTGTTACCATTACCAACTGCAAGTTGCTCTCGACCAGTGTATGGCCCTTAAGTACTTAGATTAGATAAATCTGCAGTGACATGATTAGTTGCCCCGCTATCCACAAACCAGTTAAGCTCAGAAGAGGAATTCGGTGAAGTAGCAACTGAATGATGAGCTAGATATGCCTGTTGAGAAGTGTTATTTATTTGCTAGGAAGGTTGATTGGATCAAGTTCCTTGCCAGTGAATGTCAAAACGCTTGTAGCATTTTAGTGCCTCATGCCCTGGTTTCTAGCATAATTGACAATATCGTCCTCTGTTTCCTCGGCCTCTATAGGATCCTCGACCAGAATTTGAAGTGCGAGTAGATTGAGGAGAGTATGTTGCTAAATTAGCAGATGCAGAGGTCACAGCAATATGAGAGATAACGTGTTGTTGTTCAAGCCTAGTCTCATGCATCATTAAGGTGTAAAGAACATCTTGAAGAGCAGAAAAACCCATAGATCCAGTGAGGAGTACAACCACAGAGTCATATTCACTGCCTAAACCACTAAGAGCACTAAGAATTAATTCTTGCTCTGTCACAGCATGACCAGCAACTTTAAGTGAGTCATCAGTGGACTTCACCTGTTGTATATAATCAGAGATGGTTGAAGCTCCTTTTTGAAGAGATGACAATTTTTGCTTGAGTTGCAAGACTTTAACAAGTGAAGTTTACGCATATAAGCTAACAAGTATCTGCCAAAGCTCCTTGGAAGAGCTAGCATGATTAACTTGGCCAATAACAGTGTCACCAATGGTGGTGAGAAGCCAACAAAGAAGAAGCTGATCTACTTGGACCCAAGTTTTATAAGCAGGATTAGGAGTAGAAATAGGATTAGTGGTATTGTCTGCAGAAGAAATAACAAATGGAGGTGGAGGAGCATGATTCGGTGAAATATAAGCTTCTAGATCCAGTGAGCGTACAGCTGCAAGGATCTGAGGACGCCAGTTGAGATAATTGTGCTAATCGAGTTTTAGAGGAAGGTTAAAGTTTAGTGTTGTAGCTAGGGTAGAGAATTCGATGGAGGAAGAATTTAGGATAATGCTGGAACCATGATTAGTGGAAGAAAAAGAAGACCCAATAGCCATAACGATAACAATTAGATGACGATGAGTCGGTTGAGCTCTAATACCATGTAAAAATCGTATGATACTGTTTGTACAAAATGTTTTCGACGATTTTCTTATTGATTGAGTAATGTATATATACACAATGAATGATCTCAATCTAACCATTGAATATAATCTGTTATAATCTAATGATCTCAACAATGATAGCAGGTAGCGTTGTCATTAGCTACAGCTGGCAAGCAATTATTACTGGAGCTAATCAACTAGTGTCCGTGTGCAGGTTTAGCTTTGTGAGCTGCAAATGAGGGTTAAATCGTCCTTGAACAAATGGGCCTGGATCATTGTTGGGCTTGTCAATATTGCAGACTGGACTTGGTTTAATGTTCTAGTCCAACATTTTAACATGGTCAAGATAAGCTGAACAAGTTAGATTTACCAACAAGGATGACGTGACTTTGCAAATTAGTTATTATGGACTTGATGTATTATGGTTGAAAAGGAAAACTAGAATCTTTCAAATCAAAAGTCAGATCATTCAACATTCCGTTCCAATTACTCTTTCAAGCAGATTATATCCTCAAACATGATTCATGATCTGTCAATTCGTAGCTTCCTTATTTCCTGTTTTAGTATTATTCTGCATCCAATGTAAGCTGGTTCACACTTTATTTTGTTACAACTGGCTTAAGTCTGTGATGTATTTTCACTCCTTTAATACAATTTACCTTTTCTCAACGGACAACAAAATCTAGCTCATAATGTGCGATTAGTCGAAGAGCTATGTATAGCTTTCGTCATAAGCAGAGCTCTTTCGCAATAAAATAGAATATGAATTATTATTTCACAAGAAAAAATGTTACAGCTACTAAAAATATAATACAATCCAACTCTCTTAGTTTATAAACCTCATGCAGTAAGAACAGAAATACGTGGAATTGAATTGATTCGTTAGTAAATGCTAGTGCTACTGCCTTCTAACTTGGCCTAGAGAAATAATCTAAAGTAAAATCTATGCCCACAAATTTCGCTAAGACCCAGAAAACCCTGCAGTTTATGAAGCTAGTCCCAACTAGTGCTATTTGTTCAACGATTTGTTCTTTATTTTAATTCTCAATTTGGGGGCAGAAGTGCCTTCGGATGGCACACTCTTGGTTTCAACTGTTTTTACGGCCGTGTGTTCACTAGGCTCCGTGACCTTCAATTGTGGAGCTATAAACCTAATGCTGGGCTGTTCCTCTTTCTTACCCATCAAATCTGCAGAAGACGCCTTGGCTTCATTGCTCATCAACTTTGCCATTTCCTTTTCCTTCCGTTTCTTCTCCTTCTTCAACCTCTTCCGTTCTTGGTATTGAGGATCATCCCGATGCCTCTTGTGATCTCTGTGTTTGCGTTTCTTTTCTTTTACTTCCTTCCCCTTTTCATCCCCATGGGAAGGATGTGCAGTAGTAGCCATCGAACCCCCATCATCATTATCAACTCTGCCAGCTGAGAGGTTATGCAAACTAGCATACTTGAGTGCATCAGCATCAGAATTGTTTTCTTGCATAAGACTAGGAGATGATTGCTCATCATGCTGAGAATGTGCAAAAGCCTTGCTAGAATCAGCAGTACACTGGAATTCCTTCCCAAAATTGTCACTTTCGCTTGCAAGTTTAGCACTTCCAATACTGGCAGTCATATGTGAACCACGGTCAAGACATGAATTGACTTCCTCAAGGTTCTGATTGCTAATGCTCGCAGCATCATTAGAGTTCCTCTGGGGAGCATCCACAGAAACAGAGCTGCTGCCTCCATCATTTTCATGATTATTAGCCTGAGATCTTACAGCAGTTTGATTGTCAGCCTCCTCAGCTCTACTTGTTGCAGCAGAATGTTTCACCCTGATCTTAACAACTGGCATCTTACGTTCATGACTATCAGAAATAGTGGTCACTTCCTTTGAAGCTTCAGGAACAGTCAAATCAACCTTCTGTTTATCATCGTTGGGAACAATCTGAGGTTCTCTATCATCTTCTGAGATGGTCAAATCCATCTTCTCCTGGTACATATTGGAATCTGTAGCTGCTTCCTTGGAAACTTCAACAATTACCATGTTATCCTCGGCAAATTTTGGGACATCTGAAGGAGTCTCGAAAGGCTTTACATCAGTGACGAGAGCACCGAAAATGCTTTTTGGTTCCATGCAAGCTTCAGCATCAACCATATGTAGTGATTTATCTCTTGGAACTCCAAAAACTGATGGGGCCCTGAAAAAGAGCACATTTTGGGATTCAATTTCCACATTTCAAAGAATATCCCAAAAGACACACATGCAACACAAGGCTACCATCCTTATTTATCAACGTGTTGTACAAGCTAAACTTATAAATACAGTTTGTGATTGCAGTGACAACTAGTGGTGAGTAGCCTTATTAATTGGAACAGTTCGAACAACAGCAAATTATTTGTTCGGTACTCATATACACATGTTGCAAAATTAATTAAAAACAATTTCCAAGTATTTAGCAAAGTAAAAAAATCAACAAAAACAGAAGGGAAGTAACAAAAAATTAAAAAATGCATTTGTCACAATATTAAGTCAAATTTAATAATTATGTAATAAATCATTTATAATGAAATAGGAAGAATCATGTATTGCCAAAAAAGTGCAATTTTCACAAGAAATTTTGACAATATTATCAAAGAAACTTAATGGCTTAATAAGTATACATTAGCATTCTTGAATATGTTTGTTCATTTAACCATGAGTTTATTGATCTTCAAAAGTTTCCTGGTAAACCTCTAAATATCCCTAAAATTACTCATGCAGATAATCTGGCTAGGCCGACTGCAAGCAAGACTGCGGCAATATTTTTGTTCTGTCACTTAACCAGAATATTCAAGGCTCACCTTCCATCGAGGATTTGTAAAATGCAAAACAAATGGTGCCGAAGAAAGACATTGTTGAATCCTATATGGCCTTCAAGCAGACAAATTAAAGCCATTAGAGTAGTACTCTTGATCTCATTATTGCAAGAAGATGCATCTTGCATTTGACATAACCGCACAGCATGGGTAGCAAGTTTCACTTGCCCTGTAGCCAAGGAATATGAAATAGTAATATGAGTCTCAGTAAAAGTTTATAAAGTGCATAGTTTTCATCAATAAAAGCATGTTAATGCCAGCAAATATGTTATTCAGCCATAAGAGATAATGCAGAACCTCTTAATGATGGTTCTTTCTCCAAATATCTGACAAACAACGACAATGCTGCATCAATGCCTTTGCTGTGAAATTCGAGATCCAGAAGAGCTTTGCTTGCTTCAACTCTAACTTTCCATATTGATTTGAAATTCCGAAAAGGTTTGATGAGCTCAAAGACTTGATCCTGCAAGAATTAATCGACACTATCCTATAAATGCAAGATAGTAGGAAATCAATTAGTTACTAAACAGTAATAAGATGAGACTCACGAGATGTATAGCTCCAGAAAGCTTCAATGCAATTTGTACCAAGGTTTGGATACAGCTAATTGTCAAGATTCCGTTGTAGCTAGGCATCAACCTAGTATCAAATGTGCAAAAAACACTCAACAAGTTGCATGTACATCAAAGAAATGCATCAAATGGGGAGAACTAGAAGTCAATGTACCTGTCAAATTGCAAGAGACGATCAATGCGCTTGATAAGTGAAGACAGAAAAAGCATACTCTGCAAGGGATCAAAAATATTTAAAGCTTGGAAATGAAAGCAGAATAAAGAAATGCAATAGCACACATCACATTAAAAAATTGCTATTATAAGGCAAACTTGAGAAGGGAACTTTAGGTCTTGGTCTGATTATACTTCAAACTCTGATGGATCCTAGGAAAGATCAATACATAAAGAAAAAGCACCAAGCCGTATGGACCCAACAGAAAGTTGAAATAGTAGGAACAGGTTCAAAATTACACTTAAGTTGGGATTCTGAAAAATAACCTTCAGAAGGTTGCGTACATAGAATTCAAAATATAGAGTGACATTTGTGAAAATTTCATCCATAGACATTAACCCAATTCATTTTTAACACATACGGCACAAGTATTCACTATGAAACAATTGTGGCTTAATTAACAACATATCATTTTGTCTGACAATTTTACACCAAATCTTTTAAATAATTCAACATTTGCATCATCAATGACATTTAAGAATTTTAGGAAAAGGATAAACAAATAATCATGTCCGAGCAAGGGTACATCTTTTCAAAGTTTGCAACGAGAAAGGATCACATAAAAACAATGAGCAATGATAGTAGGATAGAAGAAATGCCCAAGAACCATCATTTAGGAGGACTTGGAATCCTCCAATAGTAAACAATGATGCGTATTCTAAGTTACATCTTCAACACATATTCTTGTCAAAAAACCATTCAACGTAAGGTGCACTCAATGATTCTAATACTAGTCTAACATAATCCTCACGTAAAATGTGGACATACCAAAAAAATATAGATTCACCGTAAACAAGGCCAATGTGGCTTGAACTCAAAACTTCTCAATTACAAACTTTCATTCCAAGTTAAGGAACAATTCGATTAAAAAGATTAAAATATTATGCCAAGATTTTTGAAGATAACAAGGCCTACAGATTTGCACACCCAAACAACTTCAAACTACAGTACATATGTATGGCAATCTTGGCTAGGCCTGGCCCGAAACAACGTTTTATTAAAGCTGACCAAAACAACGACGTTTTAATCTATAACTTTATGAAACCAAAGAACATAATGACGTCGATTTGGTTGCAGCCTGAGCCCACTTCCTTAATACATAACAGCCAAGGAAACAATAGCTGAGTCGTATCTAAACGCACAGTTATACCTATCAGGATTCTCATATTATTTACACACATTTACAAGAATCAAAAATATCTATTGAACATTAACCTCAGGAATGCAAAACTCTTAAGTGATAAGCCAAACAGTCGGTGATATTTCATTGTATTTCCCAAATAGATAAGATGATATGGACCAAGTGAAGTGAAGGCCCTTCCCTAGGTTATCACTTATACTAGGAAGAAATGCAAGTACCTTGAAATAAGGGCTTGCCTCTACAATAGGCCTCTCTATGCATACTGGACAACACGTTGAGCTATAAATATAACTTTTAGTCAAAAGCATGATTTTTTTTTTTGGGTAAATTAGCCTGATTGAATTATTTCTTATATTTTACAACTTTGTTTCCTTTTAGTTTGTATTAGAATCTTTTGAGCGCAATACACAGATACAAGGTCAATATTAAAGACGTTCAATTGAATTTTTTATTTTTATTTTTTATACGTGATACCTATTTGAAATATAAATATTTATTATACGCCTCTTTTCTCTTAATAGCTAACTCAATGCACCTTAACAAATGCTTTTCTTTTGTGCCTACTGAACCAGTTAATACTGGGGTCTTAGAACCTTGAAGGCAGCTGTGTTGTATAGATCGAGATCAATACATGCTTAATAAGTTGTTCATGCAATCACTAGCTAGCTTGTAGACTGAAACTGATTCGGTTCTATGTAATTAACGATCCAACATATACAATTCATTAGTTATTGCCACAAAAAGTACAAGACGAATCTCCATAGAAGATTTGATTGGGGAATGGCTTAACAAAGTAATCAATAAATAAATAACACCTCAAAATGTTGAAAATTGTAAAATAAAAGTAGGAGGCGCTTAAACTTGTACAGAAAAGAGAATTTTAAAATAAACAGACCAACAATAATCAAAAAATTCAGCACGCCTAACAAATGCTGTGGACAAACCTGTTCTCCAAAATCAAGTTCACCAGCTGACTGAACCAGTGCAGCAAGCCAAAATGCATCAGAATAAGGATTTCCAGTATTGTCATTATACTGCCAAATAACAAATCAACAATAATATAAATCATGTTTGAGCATATTAAAACTTTATGAAAAACAGACTAAAAATAGAGGTCCACTAGTGGGATTGTACCGAACAAAACTGCTACTTCATAAACTAGTAATGTACACACAAAGCATGTTTTACATAGCAACTTCAGCTATTACATAGAAAAGTGAAAAAGCATCTATTCCAGATTCAAAGGGTCAATGAAGAATTTCTTTCTCAGTTATCAATGCTCTCAAATCAAGTGTTTCACATCTGGCAAGAGTCCTATTGTTATCAATGAAGGGAATCGCTTTTACAGGTTAAAATCAATTCATTTAGCTAATAATATTTTTTCTTCTGTTGAATCACTAATTACTCACAAAGGAATCGTAAGGAACATTCATTGCATACAAAAAATATATCACTGCCTTCTCCCAAAGTTATTCTTTTTACTTGTTCTTTAACCAATTCTTATCTTCCCCAACCCCACCAGAAGATATCCTCATGGGCAATAAATTCCATCCGTTTTACATCACAAACACAGTCAAATACTAAAAAGTCAGCACCAAAGACATCATAAAAAAGACCATGAAACAAGTTGAACAATAAGATATTGTAATTGTTTTCCAATTTACAGAAGAGAGAGGATGTTGTGCTCAAGTTAACTTGTCAGCAAGTCCAAGAGGTTGTCCCATCTTGAACAAAGGATAAGCATAACGAACGATAAACTGATTGGACATGTTTCTATTTTACGATTCATGTTCACTTTGAAATACATAAATACATTGAGCAGTTAAAATCAACTTTACAAACTTATCATTAGTCTTGTAATGTTCATATCAAACTTGAGAAGCGATATGCTAGAGTTATCATTAACTCAGTTTCCATCAGTTGTCTCCCTAACAAACAGAATCGTCCACAGGTGACATCTGGGACAAACAAATTACTTGATTTGTACCCTTCGACATACAAGCCTCAACAAAATATGAATTGGTTAATCTAATAATATTTAAGAGGCTTAATCATGAACACTCTCCTTAAACTTACCAGCAACTATGGATCATCTTCGCTAGCAGATGAGATCTTTTTTCAATTATCTTATTGTTGTAATTTGAGTGAAAATCTGATCTTAATCAGTAAATTTCAGATCATAAATGAGATAATGGTAAGAAAAGTCTACCTTAAGTAGTTGCAAAACAAATTCAACAGCTTCTCTTGGGCTTTTCTTATCTGCTGTTCTGACCATAGCTACCGCATGAGGAATAGCCTGAATTAACAAAACCGGAAGTAGGAAACCATAAGTACTCAAAAAAAGAAGTGGGCATATAAAAAAAATTGATTAGTCTTCAAGTTCAATTTCTAGGGAGGGAGCAACACCCCTAGCACAACTTACTGAAATAAATGATGAAATAGAAGAGGAGATTGTAATATTGCCCAAAAGTGTATAAGGTCAATAAATAGGAGAAGAGACTGTTTCTGGTAATTTTGAACAGAGATCATCAAACAAAACTCCACAAAGTTAAGGCTATCAATGTTGGCTTTGTCAAAAGAGACAGAAATCAGAGACAATTCCTTACATGAGAATATGGAAAAGAGAGAGAGAGAGAGAGAGAAGCACACATGTAGACATATGAAAAGTCACAATTAAACACCATGTCACATTACAAAGGAACCGTAATACATCCCCCTATAGACTGCTAAATTTTCTGAAAATAGCCATCCCCTCTCTGAGGTAAAGTCCTGCTGCATGTTTCACAGTTACTATATCAGACATTCCTAATTCTCCCCAGAAGCAATGTTTCACAGTTACTATATCAGACATTCCTAATTCTCCCCAGAAGCAATGTTTCACAGTTACTATATCAGACATTC
>JAOSBN010000007.1:4342516-4388195 GCA_027563595.1 Erythroxylum suave | reverse complement strand
CAAATTCTCCCCAGAAGCAGCCTAAGGACTGAATTTAATATTGACACCCAAGTAATTCTACTGACACAAAGATATCTATTAAAACTATTGCATTAAGGGTCCAGTCTAATGAAAACTTAAGATGACAGAAGAAGCACAGACTGTGCTGCAGATTGTGCAGCAAATAAGATCCACTCTTGAAAGAGTAGTAGTAGGTTGCTAAACAGAAAGATAGTTCAGAGATGGAGACTTGAAGAAAGATAAATTAATCGGTATGACAAATGACAATTTATCATCCGAGGTTATGCAGCCACACTAGAACATGTTTCTTATGCAGATAATACTCAAAAACCCCAAGAAAATTTTTTGTTAAACCTTAGAGCGAAAAGGATTAAGAGGGGAGCAAGAGGAAACCAATCTAAATTGTGGGGTTTCTTGTTTGTAATCAGAGCACATTCAATTTGGTCCCGTCATAAAAAGAACAACAAAATGTCCAATCGATAAATAAACCTAATATGTCAATGTGCTTTCTTATAGAAGCTATCGCGTCACTGAATAAAAGATGTTGAGTATTGCTAAGTAGAAACTACTCATAAGTGCAAATTATGTTAAGCAAGCACAGCATATACCACACAAAACCATTACATAGCCTACCTCACTGCATTACCTCGAGAACAAAATACTCAGGAAAATCATGGAAATCATTTGGCCTGGAAAAATAGACATGAGATGAGCTATTTAAGAGAGTGACAACAACAAACTTCTCTAAAATCAGATTAATAGAGTTGCAAGTCATACATGGGAAGTCCAATGGTTTGATCAAATCTTCGGCTTTTGTAGAATTTTATTAAATGGACTAAACCAGCCCAATCAGTATCCTGTTAAACAACCGATAGGGAAACCCACATAAAATTACCTCAAAAAACATCATAAGTTCAAACATTTCAATTTTCCAATTTCCAACTCTTTCATTGTAATTCAATAATGAAACGCATGAAAAATGTTATTAGCATCTCAAGGAAAAGCAGAAGGTGCTTTAGCCAGAAACAAATATCATAAAACATGATGGGAATAATACAAGAATTATGTATGAAAGGAATGTTTACATGCAAAAATTGTGAATACTTGGAAAAGGAAGCATGCATCACATACATATAGAGACACAAAAATCACTCCAACTGAATATATTACCTCAGATGCTGTATTAGCTAAAGCAAATGCAGCTTCAATACGGACTCTCCAGAAGGCCTTGCAAAAACAATGTAAATTAGAATATTATGTCCAGTAAGGACATGAATAGAAGTAACGCATAACACTTGAGGTCAGTCAAACCTTGGAGTCACTAAGGAAATTGTTAAGAGCGTTAACAACAGAAAACGGAAGTTGTGGCAAGGCCTCTAATGCAGCAATAGCTTGTGTCTGTGCAACAACATCTTCATCTTTCTCTAATTGGTTGATCTGATTAGAATAATAATTTTGAAAGATCAATCGCCAATTGACAAAGAAAAGCAACTACAAAATTGTAAAGTACAGAGATATCCAACATGAATAAAAAAAGGTCAAATTTTGGTTATAAAACAAAGTTGAAAATACATATAAAAACAAATGTGCATGGGCACAACAGTAAACCATCCACTATTCAAACCCAAAAAAAAGGGTTGGAGGCACAATATTAGAAACTTAGATAGATGTTGTGTGACAGAATAATAGTTTTACGATTCTGATTGAAAACCAAACTCTATCATACTTATTGACCTCCACAATTGATAAAATTAAGAGTTTACCACGGAAATGTACAGCTTCTAGAAATTTGTCTTTTTTTATGATGAAAAAAGATGATATCGGTTAATAAACAAGCAATGATATGCATTGATAAGCAAGAAAACAGCCCAAACAAGATCTCTTAAGGATCCCCTTTGACAAAAACAGGTTTTCTCCCATATTTGTCCCTCAATGATTCTCCACTAAATCCTAATCTGGACACACATATCTCAAGTGCATAGGTTGTACAAGGAAATAATGACTGCTGTTTCAACAAACAGTATATAAGGTGCCTGTTTTGTGATTAATCCATCACACTGTTTTATCCTTGCGGAAAAATCATTCACAATAAGAGTAAATAGATTCATGAATGACTTTTCTTGATATGAGCCTGAGGTGACTTATATCTTCTTTCTTATACCATATTTCAGGCGTTCAACCACAGCCTTAGGTCCATTATCCAGACTTTTCAAAATCCCAGGAACTACAACTATTTTTGACAAAAGCTATTGCCAATGCCAATGCAGAAAAAGAAAATAGAAGAATAATGCAGATTCCAGAAAACAATAACAATCATGATTCCCAAAAATCATGTCCTTGCATGTGACATAAATTTGTCAGAGACAATATTGCACGTATCTGTCAACCACTACCATCCTAAAACTGAATCAATCAAAAGGTTTGGCAGTGATTTCAAGAGGTAGATAAATTCAAACAACTAATGCCCAATTCCTTGCAATAATAATTTGGCATGAATACACAAACTCAGTTGGAAACCAATCACCAACTGTAGAACAACCCAAGTTGCTAACTCACGATGAGCATGCATAAAAAATGTCACATTATTAATATCCGAAAGATTTCATATAGTTAAAGCACTTCTTGCAACCTGGAAAAATGAATCACACCAATCATATATAGTGCAAATTATGCAAAAACCTAATATAAATCTCCAAAAAGGGCCAGGGTTTCTTACCCACATCTGTACAGGTTGACTAAAATGGATCTCAGCAAGATATTCCATTTCTGGATCCGCCCTAATCCATGACAAAGGAGATTCCAAGCTGCAAGAGCAAATAAGTCAACAGAATATAAGATACCTATCCAATAAGAATATTAAAGAAAACATCTAATACACAATATACCTAGCACGTATATCTGCAGCAGGCCCAGCATCACCATTTTCATCAGAACCATCGGGTTTTGAACCCTTTCTAGGCTTTTGAAAGCGTCTAGCAGCTAGCTTTGAGTGGCACTGTATTTCCAATAGTTGCCAAATTTCTCCAGCCAAAGGAAGAACTGGATGATCATACATGCCGTCAAGTTCATGAACCCTAATACTCATCATCCCAGGCCATCCAATGTCACCATCTCGATTTTCAGAATCAGGGTTTAGAACTGAAGTATTAGCATCAGGTGTAGTTGTGCATTCTCGTAGCACTGCTAACTCGACCATATTTTTCCTTTTGTTATACGAAAATCCCATCCTTGAAATTAAGGCCAAACAATCAGGAATTTGAAACATGAAAGTAGTCAACATATTTAAAAATGTTTAAAAAGGGTGATCCTGTACATCCCAAATCAATACCTTAGAACTGGACACCCACTTGAGCAAACCCATCTAGAAAAAAACTCTTTCACAAATGGACGCTCAAGATTCCCAATCTTAGTGGCAAAATGTCGGAACTGCATTCCATAGTAGTTACATAAGCATGAAATAAAACAGAACAGCTCTTGAAACATATAACAGTGCTAAAATTAAAATTTACCAACGAAAAGGAAGTCAAATATAGCATTTGAGATCATACAAGAATCTAACATAAAAATTATTTGAGAAGCAAAAAGAAATACATCAAATGTAGCATATTTCAGAGTACTCTGGTTCATAAGGATTCACTTCTATGAATAAAAGTAAATAATGCAAAGAAATTATTGTCTCCTGTAACAACTATACAATTACAGAATTGGTCAACACATTCAATTTCACTCATCCAAAGCTCCTCACTAACTACATGAAGAAGATTCAAGATTGTAAAAAAAGACGGATTCAGTTTTCCTACAAAAAGAATGTTGACATTGTTCATAGACTCTAAAAGACTACCAATTGTAGTTTCTCAGTGTTGATAATTTGATGATAAAAGCTACTAACATTTTCATGGAACGTAAAACTAAAGTTGAAATTGCAATTAAACTGAAATGATTTTCACCAAAATAAAAAACAATTCCAAGTACATGGCAGAGCAAAGCAATCCATAAACTCAAATATCAATGAATTGCTTAGCAATGTATAAAATTTTGAATGATAGAATCACATAACAATTCTGTCAAAAGTGCTTCCCTACTCAATCCAACAGAAAAATTTAGGGAAAACAACTTATAAGTATATAAAAGGAACAAGAAAGGACAAAACACTCAACCCCAAGCCTTAAATTGGCGAAATGAAGAATGGAATTTAGCATGACAGTCACTGTACAGTGAACAGTGACATGGAGTGGTTTGTAGCTCTCTCTCTCTTTATGTCATTTGACACAAGTTATTTTATACTGATTTAGTTCCTTAATTGCCCATCTTATTATGAAATATAGAATACTTTATGATTCAGTGTGAAAAAATCCTCTTCAATTAGAATTAGGGATCAATGATTTTTACTATAAATAATGTTTCAACATTTCAGTTTATAATAAAGTGATTCCTTTTCGAAAATACTGAAATTTAAAATAAGAAAATGTGATGCTTTCTTCTAAGAGTGATTCTTAGACCTTGCAAGTGATTATTAAGTCTTATCTCTTTGTTCTAATTCGTTCTTTACAAAACCCAAAAACCAAATCTGAAGTCTAGCACTAGTTTAAAATTCAAGCAATTAAGGTGTATTTTTGTTTTTGCTTTTAAGGTCCACAAACAAATCCTTCTGTCTTTCATTCAAAGACCCGAATTTCCAGCTCCGAACTCAAATTCCATCATCAAAAATTCAATTAATTTGAGATTTATCAAATCGAAGTATTAATGAAGATTAGGCTAACTCCTAACACAAATCTATTCAACTAGATTTCTTTTCTTATGTTTGTCTGGTAGTTCAGTAGATTAGTTTAAATTAATCACTGCTTAGTTCAAATTTACTTTCAAAGAAGAATAAAACTAAATAATTAGATTAGTATACTTTGTGAATGTCTATTTATATCCATCATACATCAAATTTTAGAGGAGGTTGATGATTTTGAATGAATTTGGTCCTTTTCAGATTTGAATGTATGAAACTTTATATTCTCTAGGAGTGACTCTCTTAGATAAGGAGTTAGTCCTAAGCCCTAGGATTCATTCCTAGACCAATCCAATTTTTCTTTTTTTTTGCTTCTTGTTTTTTTAGCTCTAAATCCCCAGCTCCAACAGCCCATATTTTCAAAGTCATAATTGCTTTGTCCAAATAGTTGGCATCTTTCTGTCCAGTCATACATCAGATATTCTTGTATCTGTCTTTCATCAAAATCCAGACACTACCTGATGAATTTGTCTAAAAACTTCAACCCATTTATCTAGCAGTAGTATATTTATATAGAAACATTCTAACATTACTCTATGAGACGTAGTGAAGAGAATTTAAACAGAACTGCTACAAATAACAGTTCTAATGCTTTTCAAGATTATAGATACAACAATTGGATATGCTTGAATACCTCTAAACCAGAAACCAAGATAAAGAGAATAATAATGTACATAGCTTAATGACTTGAGTATCATGAGTTTGTGATTACCTCCTTTGTACTAAGCGATCTCAATGGGATTCTATCTCGAGCACAGGAAACAACTTTCTGCAAAATCTGCATGTTTAGAGCATAAAAATAGGACATCATGAACCAAAGGAATTCATCCATAAATAACAACATTTCCATATTAAAAAATGTTGGGAAGAAAAGTTTAAATCTAGAATTGCATATCTTCCTGACATTCAGTGTAAAAATTCATGAACAGCTAAAGGATCAAGATAATACAAGCACAATGATTTGATGTAAACTCAGACTCTCTCCATACCAGTGATTCAGAAAATCTACTACTGTAACAGATACCTAATTTCAGCAACTTTCGTCTACATCAGAAAGTATTTCCTTTTTGTTAACTATACTTGTCACACATTCGTATGCCCAATTCCAGTTTTCAAAGCCATAATTCTTCAATTTCTAAGGATTAAGTCATCACTTCCTAGTTAACAAATATACAAATTATCCTCAAGCCTTGTCTTATATCATTACCACTTCAGTTCAAACCATGATTTGATCATTGAATGTATGAGAGTCCATTTTAGAAAACAATTGCAACAAGAGAGTTATCCACAGGCTTCTAGTCCATCACAATCATACAGGATAAAACCCTTTCATATGCACTAGCCAATTACCTTACGGAAAGACTCTGGTCCCATTTGCTTTTCCAGCATTTGAAGGATCGCCACCTTTGAATGACCAGTCAGTCAGTTTAAAGGAAACAAATAAGATTCATTTAAGTAGAAATCAGAATTAAAAATTAACTCACAGATTTCCAAGATCGTATCTTTCCATACAAACCAATGCAATTAGTTCCGAGCAAATCCTTACAAGAAGCAGATGAACTCAAAACAGTTGCACCACTATCATCTGCTTTGCAAACAGCACAATTAGCCTGCACTTGCAAAAATTTTAGTGTTATTTTCTCATTGATTAGAAGCGTTAAGCACAAGATCACCTAAGGGAGGAAAAGCTTCTGACAGTCTCAAATAAATCAACCCTTCTAAAATGAAGAAGATCCAGGATTTTGCTCTTGAGGATCAATATAGGCACACCTCTACCTTATCTCAGAAAATAACAACATATGTTGGCAGAAAGAGGATTCCTCAAGTAATGAATGAATATGTAACTAATTAAACAAAAGAAATATGCCCCTAAAAATCCCTAGCCACCAAACATTGATCAGATGAAAAATTCACAACGCAGGATATGATCTTTCCATGATTTCCAGATATTATAAAAAATGACAAAATTCCCACCAAACTGGGTGTAAATATACATCAACTTATGCTTTACTCATCCTCAAAACTTCATTCTTTTAAAGATCAAGCAGACTCATCTTCTGGACCAATTGCACCAATGTAAAACCTTAGGAACAAATTGTTGGATTCCAAATGTTGAATAAGAGAGCCATTTGTGGATGACCTTAGAGACGATAAACTTTAAACAATAATACGATGAGGATAAACAAAACAAGGTATAAGTTTGGGATGCTTCAAACCAAAATCATCAAAAGGTTACAAATTAACAAGAACTTTTCAGAAATGTAACCGGCTCTGCACGTATTTCAAAGATAATAGTTAACATATAAGCTATAAGAGCCAAATTTCAGACACAGCATATTTTCCATTCACAAATGCACCTATGTCAGAGCAGATAGCCTCCAAAGTGAATGTTGGTATTGTGACCTGTTGGTGATTAATTAGCAATGACTCCTTGGTTTGCAGGAGACTATTGATAAAAGATCCTTATTGTTAGAAGATCATGCAATCACAAATACATAAATCAGCTTCAAGCACACTTTTCTTTTCCTTTACATGATCTGAGTAAAATTAGTAAGTACACAGTTCCTCTTAACCTCATATTATCTGAATTAATCAAAATCTTATCTGTTGCCAGGTAGCGTAAGTTCCACAAGATCATTGGAATTACTTTGAATTAGTGTCACCCCTCCACACAACGGTATGTCTCCAAAATCAAGAGGCTCTAAATGTTTAAAATCAAGATGGACTAAAGAAGACTTCAATGCATAAAAAGATCTTTCCGAAGTCTAAAGAAAAAGAAAGGGAAATGATGTTCAGAAAAAACCATAGCAATCACGTGAATGATAATAAAAACGAGCATTACAAAGTTCTGTTTTGCTGTAATCATCCTTCTTGGAAAAGCATATGGCATATTGACGAAATTAGATAGCTCAGTACAAACCTTGTATCTCCTATATCGTGCCTCATTATTTCCTAGAAATTTCTTGATAAACAAGTCTGTTAAAAAACCAGCAAGCCCATCTAGCAGCCATTCTGACATAAGAATTAAGGACGTCATCAATCCAAAAACCAGCATTTCTCAGAGTCGATCAACCATTCCTCAAATCAGAAAAATGCAAAGTATCATGTTCTAACAGCTTACCATCTTCAGCTTCCTCAGGAGTGACATAGACACCAAACCATTGTTTTGCAAGCGCAGAGGCTAGCTTAATGCTTGTGTCTATGGTCTGCATTAATCAATCAGTATGGTGAATAAGGAGAACAAATTTTCAAACTTCAGTAGGTTACACATGACCAAGCATATGATGCAACTATTGAAAGACTTGAAAAGAAGTAGCAACTGATCCCTATGCATATCCCCCAAATAATTTGAAGTAGAAGGACAAACAAACATTAGCCTACAAAAAGAATGAGTACTTTGAAAAACCTTGAACTTTATTTTCAGTTAAAACTGAAACTGTGTCATCCATTTACAGGCATATGAAGCCATTTGTTATGAAGATTACAAGATCCAAAACAACACCCAATCAGTAACACTACCATACATGCAACTTATGTCATTCCTGAACAAATTCAAAAATTAGGGGGAAGATTACAACATGTTCACTAATTCAAGGATACTTATCTGTATGAAATTTGCACTTATATGAGTTTCGCAATTAAAAAGAGGATAATGAAAAAGAGAGTAGGAAAACCAAAAACACCAAAACAAACAAGAGTGCATAAAAGGGGATCATAAACCATAATTGTGACCAAGAGCAATCAATTTTCTAAAGAAAAGGCCAATATGATATTCGTACAACATGAAATCCACTTTGGTTGCATGAATCTCACCACTATGCCCATGTGTGGGAACAACTTTCTTAGTATGAAAAAGCAGGTCATTCACTTCATTACAAGTTTTGAACATATCATAAAGCATGTTTCATGTCACATTCTTCAAATGCAAACAACATATATTAAGTTTTTGCATTATTTGAAATAAGAGTTAACCTTTTGCATTGGAGAATAACCACTAAACTATTCAAAAAGAATATAAATAATTTTTTTTAACATATGAAAGACTACTAAAAGCAAGTTAAAGAAGCGGGAAAGAGGAGATAATAATTCTTCAAACAACTATAATTTGCAAAACAAATAACATCAGAAATCTAGGGATCAATAGCAGCACTTGTTTCCACTCACCAGTCACAACTTCTTTCCATAATGTTGAATTACTTTCCCCATCAGCCACAGCCAACAAGTTTTCAATTGACCATGAAGTCCTCTATACTAAGGTCTTAAAATCATTTGAAACCTCATCTTCCATTTCTCTCCTTTTCAGCCACATTGTAATTAACTAATTTTAGGTGGGCTACCATCTAATCTATACACTGCTCTACTCTCAATAGGCATAAATTCAGGGTATTAATTATATAATTCATATGGAATTATAGCCATCACTAGTTGAAGATGATAAACCTAAAATTAGCTTCGACAAAGAGGAACACAAATCAAAAGCTTAACGCTGATGAAGAGGAAGGAAAATTAGAATTTAAGCTGAGAGAGAAGAATCAAGAGGGACGGTGATAGCCTAACAGGAAAGCAATGCAAGAAAACTAAAAAAGAAACCCTAGTCTGTTCTAGGCTGAACCAATATGGTTCAACACTTTCCAGTTGAACAGGGAAAAGACATGAAAACTGGCCAGTAAATCAGCAGCTGGCTTTTCAGACTCTTTAAGAAATAAAGGATTGAACCCATAAGGATTTGTTTATGTTGTCCTCGACCTATCAGGATTTGGTTATGTTGTCATATACCCATTAGGATTTGTTTCTGTTTTATTTTATTTTAATTTTCCTAGTTAGGCAGGTTTTCTTGTCCAGCAAGCAAAAGAAATAAGTTAGCTTTAGAAAAGGATTTCAATCAAATCCTTTTCACACTAGATTTAGGATTCACGTGCCACTTTAGGGGCATAAAAGGGAGGGTTAACAGATGTTTTGGGGGACCAAAAACATTGCCTTTAATAAAAGCTTCTGCAGGAAATTTTCCTTAGAGAAACTGTCTTTCTCTTATTGATTAAACCCTAGTTTTATGCTTGGATTTGATTCAGAGATTAACCTAAAATCTCAACTACTTCCGCTGTGTCATTCAGACAAGATCATTGAGTGATTTTGGTCAAATCATGATAAAATCTGGCTTTCCATATACTGATTGTTATTGACAACCAGATGAGAAAAAGGACTGCAATTAGAGAGAGGTTAAACTTGCATTGGAGAGAGAGATGGAGCTATAACCAAAAAAAAAAGAAAACAGCAATAACGGGTGCTCATCAAAAAAGATGGAAAACATGACAATGAAGTCAGTAATCATTGGAAAACACGGTGATGGTCACCAGAAAAAGACTCATGACCTCCCCAGAAAAAGGGAAGTAATTTTCAGCTACAGTTAAGCAGAAGAAGAAAAAACGGAACTAAACACTGCTGAAGAAGAAGAAGCTTGACGACATCAAAAAAATGTGGATAGAATACCAAGGAAATTCACGTTAGAATTTCATCAACAAAGAGATTAGAAAGATGAAACAAAGGCACCAGAGATAAGTACAGCAACCAGGAACAAGTTCAGCAATAGATTCCTGCAACTGTGGTGACACAAAGATTAGATGGAGAACGACACTAGCTGTGATTCCAGTACCATTGTTTACTAGGACATTATTACAGAATCAATAATTTAAATCAAGAGAAGAAATGGAGTTTCGTATAAGAAGAAAAGACGGGTTAGGTTGGGGTTCTACAATTCCTAGATAAGAACTTGACTTTGTTACCATCTGAAATTAGCTCTAATACCATCTGAAAGCAGAGGTGGAGAAAGAAAAATAAGGGACAAGGATATGGTTTTACATGGTTTAGCATAATGCCCAAAGATCACAAAGATACTGAAATATATTTATATCAGATTTTTAAATCACATATAATAGAACAATAAAAAAATTTCCACAAGTTAATATTATATTTCTAAATAATATCTAAACTACTCCATTCTAATACAAAGAGTATTCCTATATTGACTAGTTAATGATAGTAATAGTCAATACAAAATCTCTAATGTCTTCAACGTCTTCAAAAGTTGAAATTACTTAAACACTTTGATGTTCTTAAGTATTGATATAACCTCCTACTTTATGAAATAAAAGATGGAATAACTAAAAAAGCATTATTAGTAAGCCACCTAACACAGCAGTCACCCACCAAAATAATACAGTCACTCCATGATGTAGGGAGCAACTAATTTTCAACAAGTTAAAACTAGAAGTTGGGTGATTATTACTATAAAAGATGTGGAATTTGGGTTTACAAAAACTTTTTTTGTTGCAATTTTCACATAAACTGCTTTATCCAAAAACTACCTATTTTGTACTGTTTGAAGCAGAAATCCTAATTGTAATAAGAAAGATGACTCTTACTTATAAACTATAAAGCAAAAAAGCAAAAAGCATGAATTAAATAGGATAAGGAAACAAAAATATAAAATAGGAAGAATATAACAAAACTAAACTCTTTGGACAAGAAAATAAATCTCTTCAAACTTCCAAAATTTTGTGTTAAAAACACTGCCCCCACAATACTGATGCAACCAGTACCCAAAAATGAGCATGTTGTTGTCCATTCCAATGAGCACAATATGTTCTAACCAATTTAGGCATCCCACATGTTGACAATGAGAAAATACATAAATGGCAGATTGACATAAGGCAATTGCCAAGTTAATATTTTCCAAAAGAATGAAACCGGGTGAAAAAGTTCAAAAAGCTCCGATCAGACAATTAGCGATCATGAGCTGATTCTTTTAGTCTTTTGCCATATTTCATTTCCTTGTCTAATTTCTTTTTCTCTATCTAGCCTATGGGTCAGCCTACTGCAAACTTCATTCCTTGACACCCCGTTGTCATTTGTTAGTAATGTAAGAGACATGCTGGGAAAAAGGATATACATCTAATGAAAATTTATTCTGTCACAGTGACATTAGGATGGTCAATCAAATTACCAACTCACAATTTTGGACTTTCAGCCCCAATATTGTTATTAACATAACACATATATCGTGCTTCAACCAAGCTGCCTTTATATATCTAGTCGAACACTATGCTCGTTAATCTAGTGTTAACATACTAAGGATACATAGACATTAACAATTAAACTTGGGAAAAAAGAAAACCTGATCAATAATATTCTCCTCGTACAAAAGTTGTGAGCTGAAAAGGCTCATGGAAGCTCCTAAACTTGACGAGCACACTGCTACCTCAGGAGCTAAAAATACTTGCGTGTATGACCCAAATGGGAACTTTGCATCAAGATATTCTTCATAATGACTGTTGAAATTAGTTGCATGAGCAAGAGACAACTAATCCCAAATTTGTGAAAAAAGAGTAACCAGAAGTCAGTAGTCCATATAGAGAAAGAACAAACCTGAATGCCTTATGAAAAAACTCAACAGTATTCTGTAGCTTCACAAAACTATCTGACAAGCACATGTGAGATATGAAACCAACATGAGGATCAGGTAGGATTTCAAATGGTGCAACAACCACTGAAATCCATTGAGCAGCAACAGGGACATCTAATCTGTAGACAAATGTCTTCCGAGGAGGATCATCCTTGCTCATGACCTGCCAATATAGGCATCCATACTGAATTCTCAAACCAATAAGAACTAAAAGCATAAATAATTGGTAGAATGGGTAGCTTATAAAATTAATCCCATTTCCCTACATATGGTACTACATAAATTTCAACTTAATAGCGCTACAGAGTTCCAGGATTCAGATATGATCATACTTCCATTTAATAGCAAATGCTTGTGCTTTGCAATGATAACAGATAGCATGTCGAAGATATGTTCATTTTATGAACAAGTAGCAGATCCTGCATTCCTTAAGGTTCCAAGCCAACAAATTGAGAAATGATGAAGTTGGTAGTCAGAGGTAGTTTAGAGAGCATTTTCTCTAATAGCCCTTCACCTTTGTATTGAGACATATGAGAAGCATCACTTTCATCTCCAAATTGCAGGAAGTTCACATTGAAATTTATGAACTGAATATGGTAAAATTAAAAAAGTCTACCCAAGTCAACATAAAAGACCACCTAGGGACATTCAAAAGTTTAGTTGGTGATTTTTCAATAACAACCAACTCAGCCTATTTAGATTCAACATTAAGGCATGTCGCTATTAATTAAGAAACCCTAAAAGCAGGCTACAGTAATCATATCATATTCCACAAAATACCTTTGTGCAGTACATAATATCTGCTTTCAACAATCACTCACAGCATCAAAATGAGATCTGAGTTCAAAGCTAATCTAATTCATATTTCACCTGGTAAAATCAAGCATAAATCTATCTATAGCACACAACCACCTACCATTCAGTGCTCCATAGCGTTCTGGTGCAATATACATCATTCAGAGGTTAACATATAATTAAACAGCTTTGTTATACAATTGCTTTTGCAATACTCACATCAAAGATTTTGCAACAGACCCTTATGTCAAACATAGCATCACTAGTTTTATTATCTTTAACTACCTCTACCAGAATTCTTGTCATTTCAAATATAATGATCAAAGAATGTAACAACCATGAGGTTTCATATAACTGGGTTGATGATAAACAATTGTGCCAGCAACCACTTGTTCAAAATTGCACAAGAAGAGTACAAGAATTTAGAAATAGAGTAAATTTTTTGCATGAAGTAGAAAAAAAGCATTCAATTCTAATTTTGGCAATAAAAAATCATTCAATCAATTGAATGATGAATACAAAGATATCTAAATAGAATCCACACCTATGACCACGAATATCACTTTAAGAATCAGCTGGAGTTCAATTGTTTAAACAATGAAGACAGTATCTCATTTATCTTACCTGGTATAATAAGTTTCCAGTACTGACAGCTATGAGATTGTGAGCAACAGTGAACTCCAGATCAAAACTGAATAAATGGCATCACAAATAACTAAAATCAGAAGATTCTGATAGCAAAGACAAAAAGCTATAAAGAACATGATTAGACTCTAGCCACACCAGCAACGCTGAAAACCTTCATCCATGCAAGGGAACCAACATCGAGCACGCCTTATCTGGTTGTCAGTATGAACCACATTACCATGAAAATGAATCCCAGTATCTGCTTTCTCCACCCAATAATCAATTCGAATCAGTTTCACATTCTGCATCCAACATCAACCTACATGAGAAACCAAAAGTATATAAAAACTCGCTATGATGAACCATGATCATAATCAAAGCATTATTGAACATTAAAAAAGATCATAGTTTAACAAGAATAGATTGCAAAAACATGAAGTAAATTTTGAAAAGTTCTCCAAAAAGTGTTACTGCCTTCTCTGACATGCATTGATCAAAGCACCTTCCAATAGAGCATGCTGACATAGTTAAAGCATTTATACAATATAACATGCCAAAAGTGACTGAAGTAGTTTGCCTAATATCAGAATCCTCATCTACATCAGATTAATTGTGAGAGATGGTGTCAACATTTGCATACGTTAGCAAAAACACCCATTTATAAAGAATGGTAAAGGGGCTTCTAGAGGATAAGAGCAACCAACAGACCGGAAAGAATAATAAAACAGGGGGAAAACTGCACCAATAAGTAGCTAGCAGTAAATCGCATTGAAAAAGAAAAGAGTTGTTATAGTATCACACAAAATCAAATTTGAACTTTATACAGCCACTTTAACCTGCTTGGGTTCGGCGGGAGACTGCGAGGAATTATCAGTAATGTGGTCCTGTGGATCAGAAAGGGGAACCCTAAAAGCTTTGCAACAATTGATGAGTAGATTGGGAACCAGTTCCTTCTGCAGTGCGGACGCATAGGAAAAGGCCGCAGCATCAGCCGCAGAAGTAGGAGTCAAAACAGAAGAGCTCCGCCTCCTCTCGCAGTCAGTAGCAACTGGCTGGCAAGGATAGTACTCAAACTCCGCAGCCTCACCGTCAACAAACACCTTCTCGATACCTAAGTTCTCCGCATATAAACCAACTATCTCAATCTCCGGAACTATTATTTCCAATTCAGTGTATCTGAACATTGAAAGAAGCAAATACTTTATTAAAGAAAATCAAATGAAACAACGAGCAAGCAAACCACACATAAACAGAGACGGTGTGTGCAACAGCATTTAAAGGGAAATCACCCGTAAACTTGGCGTTTATCAACGTCTATGGAGAGGCACAGCTTCTGGTGGCGGACTACAGCTCCAGAGCTTTCTGGTTTCGCGCCCTCGTTCTTCGGCTTCCGCGCCTTCGCCATGCCTCCTTTTGTTCAACCAACGTTCCTCTTCTTCTTCGTATATTTATAGATCTACTCGGGCTTTCCTGCTTTTTGCTGCTTCTGCTCATCTCCATCCTACACGTGCCCCTACCATCATCCGACGCAGAATTTGACGCCCGAGCCCGTGTGGATTGATCCGCACCATTACATTCCCTTACATTTTCATTTTTCTCCAATGAATTCTCCAATTAATTAGAATTAATTTATGATTTCAATTTTATACATGAAATTGTTATTTTAATTAATAAATATATTATTTATTTTTGCGTATTATATCAATTGTATTTTAATTTTTTAATACTAAATATAAAATCTTTAAAATAATTACTGTCCAAATGAAATTATGATGAAATCATAATTATGAGATTCAACTTGCATTATACATTATTTTTAAATTATTCCTAATTGTAGTTTTATTAAGATATGATATTAATGAGACCGTAAAACTAGCACACTTTATTTTTCTTTTTAATAAAGAAAGTACTTTATTTCATAAATAAAGTATAAATATATTTAAACAAATGTGTGGGTGTTTATTAGAAAATAAATTCACTAAACTGATCTAATTATGATAATCTCAAATATAATATTACTTATGTGTTTGAAGATTTTCTCATTATGATGGTTGTATAATTAATCATTAGACTTGAGATTACCAAGGTCTCTCATATGGAAATTATTAGGTTTTGATACTACTTTTAACATATTTTATTTATAATAGCTTAATCGGTAATACTCAAATACAATATGAACTATATGGAGATAGATGAGAAAAACAAAACATTCTTCACTCTAAAGTAGTTAGAGATAATGTTTCATTGTTATTGATTAGTATTGATTAAAGGAATTCTACTGCCAAAGTTAACATTTGAAAAGGTATTTTCAAATATTAATTATAAATCAATTACTAATTAGCAAAGATAAAAACAATTGGGTTTTTAAAAAAAACACTAGATCCATACTCTATATCCAATGGGAATATTAGACGACTAAATGATTAAATTATACATCATAATCATGCATTTATAGATTAAGTCAAATCATTTTGATATTCCTAATATTTGGATAGTCATGACATCTTACTAGATGTCAATTTTGATTTATAATTATAAATTGTTTAATTAAAAAATTAAAAATAAATTCAAATTAGGAACCTAATAGGTCATACATAAAGAGTGATTAAAAAGAGAAATTTAAATTTAAATTAAGTTAGACTTAATTTTGAAGTTTAAGATCAAAATAATTATAAATTAATTTAATTTTAATAAAATAAAAACTCTAATATTTCTGCTTAGTTCTAATGTTTTAAAAACTAGACCAGACATCAAACTGGTTAAAGAAAAGGTTTAAGGTTTACAGGCTCAACTAGTATTAAACTATTATAAAATTTATATATAATAAATAAGAAGTAAAAATTATATGAACAGGACTAGGATTCCATACACTTAGATTCGAGCTCTTAACTGGGCTATTACTAACTCTCGAAAAGGAAAACTTAATGCCAATTTATATAAAGGTGCATTTATTTCCACTATTTATTGTCTTTGAAATAAGAGAAACTTCTGTTGATTTTCTAATCACGAAGAAGGGAAATATCAACTACTTGACAAGATTGTCAACTGGGTTCAATTTGCTTTACTTACTGAGAATCTTCATCTCACTATTTCTCCAGATAAGCGGATCAGATGAAATCTTTAACTTAATCTATTTTGTAACTGATATTAGACAATTTCGTTTTTCTACTCTGTGGTAGAATTTTTTCTTGAACTTGTTGTAATGTTGAAATAGATTTGTCTATAATATATGCCTCATTCATTTTTTCAAACAAATAAAATAAAATATTTTATTGAAATAGAAAATACACCAATATTTTGTTTTGAATTTTCCTCAATAAATACTAATATTTTTAATATTATAAAAATTTTAAAATTTACATCTTCATCTTATTTATAATTATTTATTTCAAGCATAATATTTTTCTTTATAATATACATAAAATTGATATTTTTAAAAGTTAAAGACTAATTATGTGTTGACTAATTATTGATGGCTATATACCTTTTCTTAAAAATTTATATATTTATTACCATTAACATTTACGTTTATGTTGAGTGGGCCACGCTATAGCCATAAGGTAAATTAATGCAACCTCTTAACACACTGCTTGTGATAGTTGATATTGTGAATGAATGCAATTTAAAATAATAGAACACCAAGAGCCTTAGGTTCTTCTCTCTTCTCTGTCTTCTATTTGTTTTATATATAAACTCTCTCTCTATAATATTACCTCAATCGATATTCTGCCTTAATTGTTCCTCTCCTTCTTGTTTCTCTTCCGATCTCTGCCCTCCATTGCCACCGTCGAAGTTGCCTCACCTATATGCGATGGAGTGAGTCAGAGCTTGGGGATTGTGAAAATTTGTTGGATGTTATGTTAAGTATGGGGGTTTAATGCATGAGAGCTTAAATGTGGGGTTTTTGAGTCTGATCTTGGGTTCTCTATCGTCTTTGTATGGATACTAATTTGGGCGATGAAGGCATTTGTTCTTCACGATTTGTTCATGGTTTACAAGAAACCGACCAATTTATTATTTAACCAATCGGTTTTTATTTATATAGTTCCAAAGTAAAAACCAAACCTGAAACCAGTCCAATTCGTACCTAACCAATTTGAACCGCCCATTCCGGTCCTATTTTCACATCATTGCTTATTTCTTCTCAAACAGTTGGGTTTCTTTTTATTGCTCTGTGGATGTTATTAAACGTTGGACATGTGAATAACTGGTGATTGACATCTTGAAAAGGTTTTTTAAAATGTTTCAACAAGAACTTCGAATCCAGTACGATTCATGTTTTCAAGTTATTCAATTATTATGATATAATTGAAAACTGTAAAAGTTTTATTTTTCCTTTACGCCTATGATTCGATCTTGATTGGTTCCCCAACAGTGGTATCAAAACCTCCTTTGATTGTTTAAGCTCAAACCTCTCTCTACATTTCCTTTCCTTTGACCTCTTTCTACATTATTACCATTCTGCCCTCCATCCTTTCTAATTTCAAGAAAAAAAATTCTCGCCAAACCGCACCAACTACTGTTCTTCTTCTTCTTCCTATCTGGTTTATGCAATTAGTAGAGGCTTGCTAAGGCTTGGGACCTAAACATGAATAGAGAGGCTCCTCCTCCCCTAGACTTTGAAGCTTTTGCAAAACTTGCAACCTCGATCAAAGGCAAGGAGCTAACCGAAACTAGGACTGCAGAAGTTGTTAAGTAGAGGGTTCAAGGCCTAATTTTCAGACCAAAGGAGCATGGAAAAATAAACTGAATACTTAGCATAATAAAGGTATGCTTAAACATTATTCTAACGTGTTGAATGATGGAGTTTTAACCCCCTGCTAAGGAACTATTGCAAGCTGGAGCCTATGTGTGGTTTGAATCATTGGTTAAATATTCTGGAACAAATGCCTAGTCTTCCTTTTGGTCAAAGATTATGCTAAAGCTCACTGGAATAAAAAGGACTTAAAGAAAACCATGTTAATGGAAGATGGTAATATTATGTTCAAAGTTTATTTTGAGCAACATCTATTGGAGATTATGGAATCTGGCCCATGGCATATGGGTGGCCAACTTATGTTTTTGCAAAAGTGAAAACCTGGATTGGATTGTGATAGGAGTAGCATTGATGCCATCCCCATTTGGGTCCATTTTCATAACCTTCCTCTAGAATTTTAGACAATTGAAGGCCCAAGTTTTCTAGCTAGTGCCTTAGGCAAACCAATTTGTATGGACTCAAACTACTAATATGGAGAGGATTTGCTAAGCAAAAATTCGTATAGAAGTTAATAGAAAGTCTAAATTGCCAAAAATGCTTCCTATACTCAAGCTTCATGAATTTGGAGAAAATAAAGTAAATTTCCCAATGTTTCCATATCTCTTACCTTTGGAAACCTACTCCTATCAAGAAACAATAGAGAGCTACTAGAAAAAGTTTTAAAACTACATGGTATGATGAATTGCTTAAGCTGGACACTGCTATTGAAACTGAGAAGCTAAACTTGGTTTCTAACCCAACCAACAGAGATTATAGAGTAACAGATCTATCTATGTCAAGTGAACCTATCAGTAATACTGAAGTGATCAATGCTTAAGAAATCTCAGCTAAACAATCAGAAGCAATAGCTAGCTGCAACTTAGAGCCTACTAATAATCCTAAACATATGAACCCCTCAGCAATGGAACCTTCTAATGTGGATGTTGTAATCCAAAATCTCACAATTTATCAAATGTATCTGCAACAACCCCTGAAATGGGGTCAAACTTTCAACAACAGCTAGGTCAAATTGTAAATCAAGAGAAATAAAGCAAAACTTCTACCTTTGAAAGAAGAACAAACTCAATGCTAGAGGGGACTCCCCTCCCTAATGTTACTTACATGGAATATTAGAGTTTAATGACCCTCACAAAAAGGCCATGATTAAAGATGTTGCTTTTGACAAAAGGCCTTGCATAGTTAGTCTATTAGAAACTAAAATAAGAGCCTCACATCTTATGAAGTTTCCAAACTTTGGGGTGCTAATTGGAATGTTCTTACAAACCTATCTTCTCACTATAATGGCATAATTATTTGTTTTACCATACGAAAAGAGTCTCTAGAAGCAATGGGAGAGTGATCAACACTTACATTTATCTTGTGCTTTTAATCACTCCACTACAACGTTTGCGATCTCCATAATATATACATACATTTTCCAATTTCAAAGAAACTTGCTATGGATTATTTGCAACAGTTGAAAAACAACATCATTTCATACCTTTGGTTAGTGGTAGGAGCTTTCAACTACATCAAGAATGATTTAGAATCTGAGGGGGGTCGAGGATGTAGGCATTAGGCAGGGAATTGGAATCCTTTCTTCAAAAGGTACATTTAACTGATCTTTGCTTTAACGACATATTCTTATGTAGACCAATAAATAACAAGGTTCGTATCTAATAAGAAGAAGGCTTGATAAGCCCTGGTTAGCTTGGATTGGATTTCTGCTTTCCCTAATTCCTCTGCTCACTTTGGTGATAATCTTCTTTCAGATCACTCTAGTATTCTGACCAACAATTTGTCCCCCCTTAATTTCTAAAAATGCTCCTTTTAGTTTTTTTAATGGTCTCACTAAGCAAGAAGGTTTTCTAAACCTTGTTATAGGCTATTAGTTCTATCATGATGAAGGTTACAATTTCTATCAGCTAGTATAGAAGAGACGGAGGGTAAAAGCATCACTTAAAAGCTTTACTTCTCATAGTAGTAGACAAGTTCTTGAATGTAAAACTAAGTGGCAACTAGCTCAAGAAGCTTGCTATCAACATCCTGACAACTCTCAGTTAAGGGATATTAAAATACTAAGAATAAAGGACTATCTGCATGCCCTATCTTTGCATCACTCCATATTACAACAAAAGGTTAGAGTGGCCTAGTTGAAGGAAGGGGATTAGAACTCTAAGTTTTTCCAAGCTTCCTTACTATTAAAAAGGACTAGTAAAAAGGAATAGTAACTGAATAATGCAATTATCATATGCAAATGAAATCTCTTATGTTGATCAGTCTTTTATGGTAAATATTACCAGAGACTACTTTGTTTAGCTAATGGGCAATCTACATTAGAATAGTTAACCTGCTTCTATGAGAAGGTTCTTTGATAAGCCTTTTAGTTAAAATATGGAGGAACAACTATCAGCTCCCTTTTCAATGAATGACATTAAACTAGCTCTTTTTTCCCTAAACCCTTCGAAGGCACCTAAACCATCCAGCTTCACTGCACATTTTTTTAACAGACCTGGCAAATTACTAAAGAACTATTCACATCTACTATTTTGGAAACCTTGGCTTCTTGCAACATGTTGAAAGAAATAAACCATACCTTCATATGCCTAGTTCTTAAGAAGTTAAATCCCAGGTCTTTATTTGAATATAAACCTATATCATATTGCAATACCATCAACAAGGTTATTGCTAAGCTATTAGTGAGTCGATTAAAAATGGTGTTGAGTGAGATTGTCTGCCCAAACCAAGGGGCTTTCATAGAAGGAAGATCTTTAGATGACAATACCATGCTCACATAAGAACTTCTTAAGGATTAACAATAAGGAAAAAATTGAAAAGCTGCATGTGGAAGATAGACTTTTATAAGGCTTATAACACTCTCAGCTAGGATTTTGTTTGAGTAAGTTTAAGTGCCTTAGAATTCCCTATTCAATACAAAAAATGGACTATAATGTGCCTCTAATCCTCATTAATGAGTATACTAGTTAATGGCAGTCTTACAAAACTTGTGACATATACAAGAGGGATCAAGCAAGGGGATCCCTTATCCCCTTACCTCTTTGTTCTGGCTATGAGTGTTCTGGTTATGGAAAGATTGTCTAGAATGCTTGAGAAGCTACTACATCACAATGGCAGATTCAATTACCACCATAAATGCAATTCACTCAAACTCACTCATTTGATGTTTACTGACAATTTATTGCTTCTATCAAGGGCTAATATGTTCTCCATCGATATCATTAAAGAAATTTTGTCTAGATTCTCAAGATGGTTAGGTTTGACAATTAATATTCAGAAAAGTTGTTTTTTTTTCCTCGAATGTTAGTAATTCTTCTAAGATTGCAAGAACTCTTGGAATGGAGCTACATACTCCTCCTTTCAAATATTTGGGAGTTCCCATTTCCCATGCCAAAATTACCTATTCAGTTTGCTTTCCTTTCTTGGAAAGATACAAAGTTAAAATACTAGCTTGGAAGAACAAATTTCTCTCTATGGTTTTAAAAGTCACCCTCACTATTTCATTGCTTAGCAATATGTAAATCCATTAGATTAATCACCTAATACTTCCTGGAAAGGTTATAAAGGAGTTTAATAGAACTTTAAAAGCATTCCTTTGGTCAGGCTCTATAGTGAATGCCAAGAAAGAAAAAGTTAAATGGGATGATGTAACTATTCCAAAGAAGAACGAGGGCTTGGCATAATCTCAACTATGACATGAAAAAGGTACTTCTTTGCAAGAAAATTTGGAGGTTGCTTATCGATAAAAGATACTATTTGGATTAAATGGAATCATGAAACTAACCTCTTAGAATTTTTGGCAATTACCAATCATCAAGGTTTGTTCATCGATTTTTGCTCAAATGTTGAAAACCAGAGAACTTATTTCTCTTTTTATCATTCATTGATTGGAAATGGCAATGATATCTGGTTATGGTATGATAATTGGACAGACTTTAGTCCTTTGAAGACTTGAGCTTGCACACCTATGGCATCAAATTCCATTAAACACCAAAGTCTCTTCACTCATTTTAGAAGGCTAGTGGTCTCGAAATTTGAGAGGGTTTAATAACCTATACCAATATCTTCCAAGCCTTTACCCCAACAACAATATAGACACAATCGTCTAGAAGCCACATCTCAAAGGAATTTTGACGACTAAATTTTGCTACATTAGTCTCTAAGTAGAATCTCCCGATGTTTCTTAGTATAAACTACTTTGGAACCAAAGCTTTAATGTTTGCTTGGCTAGTAATAAAAAAAGGATTAAGAACTAAAGATCGATGGCATGGGACCTTTGATCCAATTTGTGAATTATACGGATTGTCATCTGAAGATAGAAATCATTTATTCTTCAATTGCATTTATTCCAAAACTATATGGAGTCAACTTCTCTATAAACTTGAAGCTTCCAACATCTCATATGATTGGGACAATACATTAGACTAGATCATTAGAGTCTCTAACCTCGGAAAGATGATGGAATACTCTTCAGCATTGCATATACAATCTACAACATATGGAAGGAAAGGAATAGAAAGATGTACAAAAGGGAGCAAAACTTGTAAATATCAATTAGCTAATAACATTTTCGGTGAGCTTAGAGCTCTGGTTATTACCAAGGTATCACACAAACTAACAGCGCGTATGAAATCATGATGGAGGTTTTTATTGTTTATATAGTATAATTAATAGATTCGTGCTTTAGCCATTGTAGTGAGTAACTTTGGTTTTCCTTGATGGAACCCTACTTTTGAAGTTGTACATAGTTTTACTATAGTCAATGAAATTTCTTTAAATTTTCAAAAAAAAAATCGAATCAATTACTTGATTGTTATTGATTTGATAAAATTAAGGCTTAAAATTGATTTTAATGAATTACGGTTTGTGAAAATTAAAGCTCCCCTTTGTTTTGGTTCTCTAAAAAAATAATCTTGCATGCTTCAACTTAATTTTAAGTTTCTAGAAACCCAAAAGATGCCTTCCACATTAACTGGTTTCTAGAAATTATTAATGTAATTACATAGCATGCTTGATTTAATGTTGGAAAACAAAATGATTTCTGCGTTTACTAGAAAAACGATTAGCATGTCCCTTTTGCTTTTAGCTTTTGGTTTATTATGTTCTAGAAAGAAAACAAATTTGCATGCCCTTATTTGTGTGTACAAATCAAGTTTGTTTTTCGTGTGATTGAATGCGATACTGGGTTTGTTGTTATAATTGAAACAATCACTCGCAATAAACCTTCACCTGCAGCAAACTGTTGATAGTGAAAAGGTGAACCAGTGGTGATTATTGCCATTGGTCAAGGGTAAAATCTTACCATAAAGATGGTCAGATGCTTGCTAGAGGCAGGCAAAATTGGCCCAAAATAGAAGCATGCTCATAGAAGACACACTGGGGATGGGGAGCAGCAAAGAACAATGGTACCAAATGAAAGGGAGGCACTGGTGCAAAACAAAATTTTAATATTTGAAAATTGGATACAATGTCTGACGGTAAACCCTACAATGCATTATAGAAAACATGATAGCACAGATAGTAACAGCCCCTCACTCCATTTTTGTGTATTTTTTAATGAGTTTTTTAGCCTTTTTAATTAATTTATTCTATTTTTATTTATTTTGTAAGAAATTAACCAATAGTGAACTTTATCTTAAAGAATAGCTAGGAGAGTTTTAGTTTAAATTGCTCCATAGTTGTTTGAGATAATTCTAATAAATATAATTATCTTAGATATTAAATTTTCCAATGTTATATTGGAAATTAGATTTTTTTTATATTTTGGTGATTTTATATATTTTTATATATCCTAATAACTTTTATTTACTTTTGTGACAATATCTTGGCACTAAAAGTCCATATCATTTGTGGCAACTTCTATATTATGGCCACCAATGCAAAATTATTTATCGATCAACCAATTAAATTGTTAAATTTAATAATATTATTTGTGACAAATATGAACATATTAGTGATAAATTTATTGTAAAATATAATCTTTATTTAGTGACAACATTATTGTAACATAACTTTCAAGCAAATTTCTTTCACCACTAATGCAATTTCATGGTTGAATTGATGGTTTTATTTGTGACAATAATAAACACATTATTGACAATATTTTTTGTAAGAACGAATTTTCATTTTTGTGACAAAATGATGCTAACACTTTTTCCTTAAAATATTAGTGACCAAGAAGTAATGGATACTGATTAAAAAAACATGAATGATAGATATTTTGTCACTATTTTCAATTATTTTAGTGGCAACAATGTTTTTACAATAAAATGAAGTACTGTTATAACTTTATTCGTTACTACTTTATATTATTTGTAACAACAAACTTGTCATAAATATGTAAAGTTACTGTGATCATCTAGTTTTGTTACACATACTATAGTTTTTAGTGTCAGTACTTTTGTTACAAAAGTATTGTATAATTGTGACTATTTTTCTAAATTAGTCATTATTTTATTAGTGATGGAGATATTTGTGATGGGAGGTGACAATTTCAAAATTGGACATTATTAATAGCAGTGATTAATATTGCTGCTTTAAGTGACAACTTTTGCTTTCACTAAAAATACAATTTCTTATAATATAAAATATCTTTCGAAGTTGAATACCAAGTGAATTTACACTAATGAATGGCTTAATTAATTTTAGAAATTACTAGTTGGACTCAAAATTATTCAAGCCAAAGCTTAAATGAGGTTTATCTTAAGAATAAATTTAAAAAAAGATGTGATCTTAAATTAATTTAGGTCTGAAATAAAAAATACAATTTATTCCTGAAATTTGTTCACCAAAGTTTTTTTTTCTTGAAATTATGATCCTTTTATTATTAGACTAAGCCTAGTTGCCTTATGCTATTAATAAGTAGAATTAACACCTTCCCTTGTTAAGCGGAATTGGGCTAACAATAGTGCACTTTTAATTCAAAATAAAATAAGGTTTTGATTAAGCAAGCCCATGAACACTTTCTTTATGCCTTAGCATTATAAACTAGAATTAAACCTTTCATAAAATTTTTGTAACCAACCTAGAAACTTGAGTATGAATATAATGCAAATATTAGCTTTTTGAAATGAAATTCTTACATTTTTTATGGAATAGATAGACTAAATTTAAAGTTATGTGAAGATAAAATCTAGAAAACACTAAACTAGAATCAACATTGAATCCTAAGCATAATCTAAAATTACAACTAATGTCTTAATCAAAGAATTTAATTGTACTAATATAGGAAAACGAGGAAATGACTACAAGACATATGAAGTAACCAAAAGCACCTTGAGACCAAGAAACTTGAAAGTAGCACAAACGTCATTCTTGAAAAATAACATATAATATATATGCCAAAAACACTAACAGATGGAATGAATTTCTAACACTAAAATGCCAAAGCAATTATTAAGCAAAGTGGTCAAGGATAGATCATTTGAATAAGCATAAGAAACTGGAGAAAAAAAAGAAAAACCATAACCAAATGATTCTAGCCTTCAATATCATCTTAATAATGTAATAATAAATATTAAGTAGAGAAAAACAAAATAGTGAGACAAACATCAAATAACTTAGAGACATGGAAGATTAAAAAATATAAAACAAAAATAAGTTATTCAAAAAAGAAAAGTTACCCAAATAGCTTGTTAAGCCTTGTCATATGTTCTCTTACCTTTGAAACCTTTATAGGCTCTAAATACTCTAGAAATTATCATAAAAGAACCATTAAATGTTAACAAGTTAGAGGAATTATGAGATCATAAAAGAAAGTAACACAAAGACAAAGAGAAACCTTGCTAAATAGTGGTGAAGAAAGGAAGCTAATATTTTAAGATGTCTTAAGTACACCGAAAATTTTATCTAGTGGAAATGGTGGTGTTTAGATTTTCTTAAGTTCTTTGAATTAGAGAGAAACTGAAGTTCTTAGATATTAGTGATAGAAATGATGAATGCATAATGCTTTTCCTTTTTTCCCAACAAGGGAAGAAAGTGATTTTAATTTTTTTTAATATAATGAACAAAATAAAGATATAATGAAGCATTAAGGTGAGAACATCATTTAGACATAAACATTAGGAACCAATGACATGATATTGTTTATGGGGTCATAAAGAAATAAGATGAAAATAAAAAAATTTATATGCCAATATTTATTTTGAAATGCAACGTAGGGTATGCATTTATTTCAAACACACATGGCATCCTCTTGTTGTTTTAAAAAGGAAGGGATGAATAGATGTTTCCTGTCTCTACCAAAAATACAAATTCCTTATTTTAGGTTGACAGATAAGGACTTCTTTTCTTTTCTTTAATCAATGGCAGAAGTCCATATTTATTTTGAATGGCTCAGATTATGGTAGCTGCGTAATAATTAATAGTATAGGTTAGGTTGGTTGCTTGTAAGTATTCAAATATTAGAGATCATTTTTAAGGATTTGAGCATATAGTAATAATACAGACAAACATGCTTTAAATCAAAAGTCATAAATTCTTGATCTTTTTTATGGTAAGTGCACAACTATCACATGCTATATAAAGACAACAATGTATTTTATCGGCTTCTTAACTAAGCTCTGCTAGGGTCATTTATAGGTAAGTATTCTTAACTTGTGATGACTACCTGTTTGTTAGGCTTCTAGTCCACTTCCACTTCCAATACTCTAGCAAGAAGAAGAAATAACAAAGCAGCCTATATAGTAATATTGTTTAAGAGAATTAAGAGAAAGGCCCAATCTAGCTTCAGGCTAATTTCCATTATATCTATCTTATTTATAATTAATGTTTTAGTTTTTTTTTTGTTAGTAGGACATGCTTCTAGAATTATAAGGTGTCAAGGTGGTTAGGATTTGGTTAGAATGTGTTGGGTACATAAGAGGCAAATAGAGAGGGTGTAAGTATGGAATGAGCCTTGTGTTTGTAATAGGAGAAAGGCACCTCTTAAAATTTTCCAATGTCAATTCCCTTTTTTAATCATTAGTAACAACATCCTCTATCATACTTTCCCATACTCTTCTTATTTTCTCTTATCTTCTTTCTTAAAGTTATTGTTCCATTGAGTTTCCACCATTCTTTGTATCAGAACTAATTCTTTTGATCTTTGGAGAATGCTAGTAATGAAGATGGAATATCATATGGAAAGGATAGAGGAGAAATTATTAGCCATTGAAACCTATCTCACTCACTTGAATCCAATTATGTCTTATCAAAACCAACAACTTAATGAAATGTTGAATGCCCTGGCAAGGAGCTCTATCTCGACACGGAAGCATATATTTGATTCAAATGGTTTCAAGGTTATATCAAGGTTAGGAGGAGAGGAGACTCATCTAATAAAAGGTAAGACCACCATAATCCAGTATATTGTACCAATCATGATAATGAGTAAGAGATGCTAACCTATGATGGTGAAGAGGATCTAACATCTTAGGTCTATAAGGGGAAGCATTATTTCATTATGGACTAATTAATTCAAGTATCTAAATTCAAAGTAACTGGCGTTTGGTTATAGGGGAAGTTGTTAATTGGTTATAGGGGGAAGGAAAATTGATGGCCATGTTTGATTTAAGAGGAGCTTAAAAAATAACTCCTTCGAAGATTTTTTCAAAAACCAAAAGGGAGCTAGTAATAAAAGCTTCTATCGTTGAATCAAACTTCATTGGTTGTAGAATATAGATAAGATTTTGAGTCATTAGTAATTTTGTTAAAGCACTTGGATGATGATACATAGTTAGACATTGGTGTAAGAAAAGGTAAAGAGTGAATTGTTGAAAATGAACTGTAATAGGCTATTGAAAGTTACAAAAGCTACTTAAAGTATTAAAGAGGGAAACCAAGTCTTAAGCCTGGCCTAAGATTTGAATTCTGTCAAAAAATTATAAGAAAATTGGACCCATTTTGTCAAAAATTATGTTTTAAATGTGATGAAAAAAAATCACATTGGGCATCAATGTAAGGGATGGAGTTTAATGTGTTGACTATTTTAAGGAAGGAGATGGCAAGACATTAAAGGAAGATGAGGTCGAGGATTATGAAGCTCTGCTCTAAGTTAGGGAAGTGCAACTATCTCAAAAATTTGTTAATAATCTAAATTCTCCTCATTTAATGAAACTTAAAGGGGAAATAAGGAGATAAGAGGTGGTAGTCTTGTTTGATTCAAAACAAGATTTTATTGGTAAAGAGTTAGTAGAAAATTTTCAGATTTTGATTACAAAAATGACTTTATAGGGTGATGATGGGCATGAGAATTTTTGTTATTAAAAAGGGCATTTGTTGAGGGATAATACTAAAAATGAAAAAGATCACATCTTTGAAGATTTCTTGCCTTTTCTTATTGGAAGCTTTGCCATAATTCTCGAACTCAAATGGTTGTTCATGATGCATTATATTGATTTTGATTGCCACATATGAACAATGGGGATCTTAAGGGATGGAAAAATTGTTACACTTCAAGGGGACCCAAACTTGAGCAAGCTAGTGGTTTTCTTTAAAACCATGTGAAAACAATTCAATAGGAGGAATAAAGGGTGTTATTGGAGCTTGGGTCTATGGCCCTTTAGGAAGGGGAACTTGAGAGGTCTTCAATTAGCTCAGTGAATTAACATCACAAAGGGATAAAAGTCATAAGATTAATCTGAAGCGTGAAACTATCCTAATTAATGTGCGTCCCTAACATTATCCATATGCCTAAAAGAATAAGATCGAGAATTTGGTTAAGGAAATGTTAGTGGCATGAATTGTTTGGCTAAGTGTGAGCCTATTTTTGAGTATGTTGTTACTAGTCAAGAATAACGATGGAAGTTAGACATTTTTTGTTAAATACTTAGAATTAAACAAAGCAATGGTACCCAACCATTTTCCTACTCCAATGATTGATGAGTTATTTGATGAATTGAAAGGAACTTTCTATTATCAAAATTAGAAATAAATTTGAGGTATCGCTAGATAAGGGTGAAGATTAAAGATGTGCTCAAAACAATTTTTTGTACCTAAGAAGGCCATTATTAGTGATGTCTTTCAGCCTCACAAATGCCCTTGTCACTTTTCAATCAGTGATGAATTTTATGTTTAAATCAATGTTAAAGAAAGGAGTGTTAGTGTTCTTCAATGATATATTGGTTTATTAGTGTTCTTCAATGATATATTGGTTTATAATGCCTCTTTGACTTTCTTTTATAGCATTGAGGGAAATACTTTCTCATCTAAAGGCTTATTGATCATTTCCTAACCTTAAAAAGTGTTATTTTTGTCATAATTGAATCAAGTACTTAAGGCATATTATAACGAAGAAGGGAGTTTTAGTTAACTCTAAAAAGGTGAGGGTAAGGGTTATGGTGATGTAACAATGCCCCATCCCTAAGAATTTAAGGAATTTAGAGGCTTCCTTTGGTTAACAATTTACTACTCGAGATTCGTGAAATACTATAGCAAAGTTGTAAATTTATTAACTGATTTATTGAAGAAAGATACCTTCTTTTAGAATAATGAAGCTATAACTGATTTATTGAGAAAGATACTTTCCTTTGGAATAATGAAGCTATAACTGATTTATTGAAGAAAGATACCTTCTTTTGAAATAATAATGCTATAGAGGCTATTCAAAATCTTAAAAGGTTATGATAAAAATATCAAACCTAGCTTTTCCAAATTTTGAGGATTCGTTTACGATTGAGATGAATGCTTCAAGCATGGGAGTGGAGCTATTTAAATGGAAGAAAAATTACCTATGACATTTTATAGTCAAGTGCTAAAGGGAAAGGTTGATTGAAGTCATTTTACACTAATGGTGATAATGTTTGCTACTAAAAAATGATGTCATTATCTTATAGGCTAAAAATTCTTGGTGTAGACTGGTGAAATGAGTCTCAAACACCTTTTTGAGCAACTACTAGTATTTGAAGAATATTAAAAGTGGTTGACCAAATTATTTTGTTTTAACATTAAAATCGAGCATGAACTAAGGGAGAAAACAAGACAATTGATGCGTTGTCTTTGCTAAATATTAGAGTGCCTAATATTTACATACGATTGAGTTAATGCACATGTGAACCAAGATCAAGAATAGAAGGCCATTAAAGAGGACTTGATAATTGATCTAGACTGTAAACTCAATTGGTTCTTAATACATGGAGAGTTAAGATAAAAAAATTACCTTATAATTTTGAAATCATTTCCTTTGGATGAGTTTCATAACAGCTTGGTTAGTGGGCACTTTGGATTCTTAAAGGCTTAATTGGAAAGCTATTTAGAGTTGGGTGATATGATCAAAGTTAAAAATGTGGGGTTTGATGTATTGTTGTGGTGGAAGACACATGTAAGTGCCTTTTTGATCATGCAAGAGATTGGAAAAGACCTTTTAGCAATTCCAATTTCTACTATTGCTTTAGAGTCTACTTCCAGTGCTAGTAGTTAGATAGTTAGTCCTCATTGTGTTCGACCTCATCCTAATACTATAAGAGCCCTTATGTGTGCCAAAAGTTAGTTAGATGATAAATATATTCATAGTAAATTCTTTTTTTAAGGATATATTAATTTTGTGTACCTTAATAATTTTAACAATCATATATTATTTTATCTTATATTATCTTTTTGTCATTTGATGAACCACTAACAACAAGCTAAAACTGATTTCCATAAAAACTATATATGAAGCTTAGGAGGAAATCTATTTAAACCTCTTGAAATTGCTAAACTTTTAAAGGAATGGTGGCAAGGGATGACCAAACTTAAAAATGTAGAGGGAAGGGATAAATATAAGGGAACAAGAAGAAGAAAAAGAAGGATGAGAAATTTTAACGAAAGACCAAAAAAGGATTGAAAATGAAACTTATTAGAAAATTTGCCAACTTGAAACTTTCTAAAATAGAAACAATCGAAAATGGTTAAAAAAGACAAGGAAGACAATCAAGCCATTTTCTTCTTATTTTATAAATGGGACTTATAATGACATTAAAGATTTATGATTTTTACGTGAAACAATCCTATTGTCTTATTATTTTTTCTTTTTATATATATTCTTTTTATTATTAAATTTAAATAAATTATAAAATTACCATCCTAAAACACTTAGTCTTACAAAATTACATATTCTTCTTTAAAGTTTAAAATTAGGGAAAATTACAAAAAATTCAAACTTTACTTAATTTTACAATACAATTCAAAATTTTGAAAAGGTGATAATAAAATGCTTCAACTTTCAATTTATTTCAAAAATAATTCGTCATTAATTCTTCGTTAATGGTGTTGATGTAGCAAGTCCCATTAGCAAACTCAGTCACGTGTCCTTTCTATTGTTACATCATATTAAATATTTAAAAAGTCAAACCTTAAAATTTGATTTGTGGTGCCTTCTATCCTTAAAAAAAATCCTTCGACTTTGTGTCTATCTCCTCACCAAAAATTGTCTTGTTTTTCAAAGAATGGTCATATCATAATGTTTTTAAAACTGAAAAACGTTTATAAGCATATGAATTGGCACATGATTTTCCTTAGAGACCAATCACACGATATAATTAAGGGCATAACACTAAGGTTAATAGTTTCAAATACAAAATCATTGCCTAGATAAATTATAAGCATCACTTTTTGGTCCAAGCTTTTATACCATCTCTCTTCCTTAACATCAACAACCCTACGACGCTTTTAGATGGAAAGTTCTGCAAATAGAAACTTACTAGCGTAGAACACACCACTTTGTGGTGTTCTAGCAAGTTTTAATCGATTATTGATTCTTGTAAAGTATACTAGCCAAGGTGTCACCTCTCCCTAGTTTTCTTAGGTTTTTTATTATTTTAGCAACTTGATTAAGGGACCTTTTAGTAGAATACTCTTTCTAGGATTAATGCCAATGCCAAATCAACATTTATGAATTTTAGAATCCTCTAGCAAGTCTTGTAAAGTATTCCATCAAATTTGGAACCATATATAAAGGAAACTACACAAAATCAGGAGCTACAACTAAATAACAAAAGGGAATGACATTATTTTCTTGCTTATAATTGGAACAAAAAAGGAAGGCCAAGAAACAACATTATTGTATAGGATGAGATAATCTGCTTCGAATTTTGTGTGTGTCAACTTCTCCCTTTCACATATTTCACGATACATAAATGGAACTGTGTGAAATATGTAGACAAGAGGGGTTAGAACAAGGATGACATAGAAAATCTAGAACAAACGATCTCAAACCTTATTCTATACACCGAAATGTGCCATCAGACCATGATTCTTAATAAAAATGCCTAACCTAACGTGTCAAATTAATTTTCTAAAGTGATTTGTCACATCAGCACTAACACTATTAGTTGAAGAGTTAGCGGTATATTATTTGAGACAAATTAAAAGTTGAAGTATTTATTACTATTTTTAAAAATTTTGGAGTTCAAATTTTTTTAATAATTCACCCTTAAAATTTAAACCTAACTCATTTCAGCTAAAACTAAATTATTATAAATTAAATGAAAATTAAGATTTGATTACATCTAAATAATTGGAAGTTAAACAAATATAATTGAAATTAATTAATTACAATTGACCAAATTAAAAAACAAATAACCTCAATTTCTTATTTTTAAAAATTAAAACTTAAGTAAAATTAACGAAATTAAAACTAGTTTAAACTTGACAAAATGTCTAGAAAATCTTCTATTAAAAGTAAAAATTAAACAAAAAATGGTTACTAGTTTAAACTTGACCAAATGTCTAGAAAATCTTCTATTAAAAGTAAAAATTAAACAAAAAATGGTTATTTATTTATTTTTAGTGTAATCCATTCATTGAATTTTTTATGATAACTTAGAAGTTTGCTCCTCTTAATCTTAAAGATTTTTTAAGACCAAACAAGACCTAATGAAGGTTCTTATTATTTCTATTTTATTAGATTAAAGAAATATGAAATCAAAATTCCTACATGATGTTAAAAATTTCTTCATTACAACATATATCTTCATCTTCATCTTCTTAAAGCACACATCATATTCGTTAAATAATTAAGTTGAATTTAGATGTTTGAAAGCTTATTTGCTTAATTAAAAAAAGCATATTGAAGCTGACCAATGGACTACGTTTTCTTTTGCAAGTGTTCAAGTACGTACGAAATGTGCAAATCGTAATGTAGAGACCTGTAAGTTTAGATTATCGATAGAAAAGATGAGTAACGAAAAAGAAACAGACAATCTACGAACCTAAGAAGCCATCCACCCTTTCGTTAGTTTTCCTGGACAGAAATTTCATGCAGATTGGTGGTTGCACACCAGCTAAGGCAAGAATGGAACTTGGCAAAGTCCAAATCCCATCCCCACAAATCAAACCAGAAGCTACCGCAGGTCCAAATGCATCAGCTTTTGCCTTGTTTACCTTACCCCACACGAAAAGTATCAAACTTCCAACGCACATGTCAAGGGCAAAGTATCCTCCAAGATAGAAAGGTATTGCCATAGCCATAGGAAGCGGGATGAACCTAGCCCGTTTCTTTCCCACACCATCTCGTATTGCATTGATAACCATGGCTACTATGAAGAATGAATAGCAGAGCGTGAGACAGTGCCTTGGTAAGGTTGAAAACCCCTCAACCCCCAATATTGCCATATTCCTATACACAAGTGCATACGGGGCTGGATACTCTGAACCAGGAGAACCCAGATCAGGGAAAGCTTTGACAAAAAGCCAGAATACACATGGCGAGATAACACAGCCCATTGCAGTTCCGATGACCTGGCTGATGAACATGGACCTTGGTGAAGCCAGTGTCATGTAACCGGTCTTAAAATCCTGCATAAGGTCAGAGGCCGTTGACACAATATTCATCATGACCCCACAGGCTGCTAGACCTGCAAGAACCCCACCATGAGCAGCTCCTGCCCATGCTCCAATTGTGAAGATTGCAAGCTTTCCATATGTGGATGCCAATGACCAATCTGTTAGTCCACAACCATAGGCATTACAGAAGGCTAGTACTGGTGCAATGATGTAAATGACGACAATATAGTACCACTTCAGTGGGTGGAAGATATGAGGAACTGCAATTATGGAGACGATTGCTATGACCACATAGCCAGCAATAGCCAACCATGTGGGTATTTGGTCTTTCAGAAACAATTCTGTGCGCTTTTGCTCATCAAAGGATTGAGATGGAGGGGGAGAATTTTTGGCAACTGGGAGCACTGTTCCGGAGTCTCTCTTATAAAATTGATTGAACAAACCAATCAGAGTATGGCCGAGGACTTTGATGAAGTTATATAATCCATCACCTAGTATCATAGCTATGGCAATGAACACCTGTCAAGATAAAGTACTAAATTATTGAGACCATGTTTGATAATAAGTGTCAGTTTTTTAGGATGGAAGAATCTACCTTATAACCTTGCAGACCATGGAGGCTTGTAGACTTGAGATTTGCGGGATACCAATGACCTTTCTGGTTGTCTATAAGGGGCCACATGATACCCCATGATAGAATGGCTCCAATCAGCAAGGAAATGTTAATAAGATATGGGCAGATCATCCCCACACCAACGTAAGTAGCAGAGAAATCGAAATAAAACCTGCCCAAAAATGTATTCAGCAAAAGAGGCGAAGGAAAAAAATGAGGAAGAGAGAAATCAATGTTTTCAAAGCATAAAAAAGGGCAAACATGTACTGCATGCATTATTTCAGTGCAGCAATCTCCATATTGAGAGATTCATATAATCATCATTACTAATGGCTTCCTAGTCCTGATTGAGTAATTAATGAGTTCTTTGCAACAAACAAAAGTATATAGCTTCTAAATCAATGTAAAAATTAGAGCTATGCACTGTACTTGTGCTCATAGGCCTGGAGGCCAAAGCTAGGGAAGTTTACAAATCCACAGTCATCCCCTGCAGTAAAAAACCACTGGAAGAAGCCCCAGAAGAAGCTGAAGGAGAAAAACTTGCCCAGTGTCTTCACTTGTTTCCTGCAACAAAATTTGCAGAATTAGACAATTAGACTTGTATAACGAAAAATGCAAAAACTTATCAAGAAGATGACTAAAGGCCTCACTTGGCTAGCTTGGCACCCTGAGGAGTGTGGAAGCTGTTGATGAGATGGGCGGTTGCGGTGCCACTCGGATAGGTCAATTTGAAATCTATTACCATTATCTGAAGCATTTAACATTTTGTCAACTCAAACTTCTGTGAAGCATCATAGAAAGGAAAAAGAAAGTGAATGACTCTCTTATGTAGTTGTGTTGTATTTCCTCATTTGATGAATATGACAAGATGAACAACAATGGTACAATAAAAAGGTTGCTATAAAGGTATCAAACTTCTCTTCGCTAAGTTTTTAGCATTTTAGCTAAGATTATCATATATGAATCAGTCAAAGATAGTAAAGTTAGATGACCTATTAAAAGATATGATACGTCCAACAACCAAAAAAGCTAGCTTTTATTGAGCAAGCAACAGTATACTGTGTCTGATTTTTACCCTGAACTTTGCATTTCAACTTCCCAAAAATTTAAAATATACAAACTCAAGCTTATATTGCACCTTTCAACGCAATGTTAATTCTGATGTGTTATATGTTCATCCAAAAGTGCAATAAACTCTGCAAGATTCCATCTCACATTCAGTTTGATCAAATCCTGCCACTGGTCTATGAATGATTATGTGTTCAACAGTAAGTAGCAAGCAGCAGTACTGTATGCATTTTGTTCCAAAATGATTTAATTTATTGGGATGAATGTTCATAATGAAGACATATCTATAAGCATACAATAAAAAGAGACCAAACCTTCCGAAGAGGCACCACAGAAAATAAGCCAAGAAAGCTGACAACAAAAAGAAAGCCTATCATCCAATGCAATGATGGGTCCTTTATGTTCTGCTCTGGATTGGTTTCTGTTGATTGTTTTGCAATGGTTGTGCTCATTCCAAAGAGGTAACTTCCAAAACCACCTGAATAGATTCAGAAAAACAAGGGGATGACATCAAAGTGAAGACTCATGTAGTGTTGAACACAGGTAAGCGGATATTAAATAGACACTGATGCCAAATGTAAGTTCAGGCTGTCATTGAAATATCCAATATACACATGCAGGACATTAATCCTAAAGAAAATCTGAGCGCGCATGCTAATTAAGACAGATAAAAATACTAATCTAAAAGAATCATCAATTTCAGGTTTTCCCAATTCGAACTGTAATAATTAGACAGGTTAGATCCCACATTTGACTAAATGGCTAGAAATTATATGTAATACCGCTGAAAGCAATTCCAGAGGTGGCAACAACGCAGGTCTGAATAACGGTGTTCTCTTGGCGGGTAAAGGGTTGCTTGAAGAAACCAGCTTTTTGAAGCAATTTAGTCCACATCTTGACAAAGAAGAAGCCTAAAAGACCGGCAGAGACATTGAGAGATGGGATTATACCAGTCGTTAGATTCAGTTTCATCACTATAAAGCTGAACAAAACACCCAATACAAGGCTCACAAACAATGCCCATAGAGTCAACTGGTTTTGCCATGCTGGTACTTCTTTGGCCTCAAACAACCTCTCTATAGAATCAATCTTTTCTTCTTTTTCTCCTGCTTCTGCTATATTGTTATTATGATCTTCATCAACTACAAGTTGATCTTCTTGATTATGGGCAATACGTTGATGACCATCCTCCTCTCTATAACTATTCATGTCGCCTCTGTGACTGTAGTCGTCAGTGTTCTCACTACCCACCTGCTGAAATAAGGAGATTCAATGGAAAACAATAAAATAAAACCGAGAATTTACGAGGAGAAAGATGGACTAGTTTACATTCTGAGCTTTCTCTCTTCCAACTCTCATTAATGATTACAGCTGTTCTGTATTCCTACATTTCTATATATGCGTCGAGCAATTGATGCAAGCACAATAAATGAAATCCTAGGAAAGATATATGCCAAATTTTGTCTGATAAGGATATATTTGTATGGATATTCATATGTAGCAAGCAGTAATCTTACGTTGTTGATATGTTTCGCTGGTGGTTGTCCAATTCAAGCGTCATAACTTGTAACATCGGTCTATGAACAAGTATCGTTTAAAACTACCAACATCTGTCTACATTCAAGTCGATGTAGCTGGCTGGATGTCTTGAGTTGTGTCTGTACGTAGTCATGGATTTGAACCCTTCTCTGGCTCTGAACGCATTAATGTATATATTTAATTAGGATTCACGTAAATATAAAGACCACATTAAGCGATACAAGATTGGAACACCCTAACGAAAACAGAGCGCTCTAACCCGTTTGGCTGGAGGGTGACTGGTTCGATATTCCGAATAATCTTAGGTACGAAATAGTAATATTACCAATAAATTAATGTAATATAATGACTAATGAATGAGTAAGTCAAACAAATGTAAATTTGTATAATATTATAATGAAAATTAAAATGTTTATTATGTTAGACCGTCTCATTTAATATAAAGATTAAATTAAAAAATTAACGTACTCAATGTACAAGACTTTTAAGCATATAATAATATTTTTATATTACGTAAACGAAAGATATGAGAGATTTTTTTTTTATATAACACTCATATATTTTATACTTACATTTATATTTGGTAGAAAAATGTATTCATAGATCAACTTGCAATTTTTTGGCACATTAATTAAACCTATTTAATAATGTTTTAAAACAATATAAAAGATATGATTACTAAATTTCCCATAAGAAAACAAATTGTCAAAACTTTGATCATAAATGTGGCAGAAAAGGATAATAACAAATGTTGGGTCTAAGAAGTGTGATTGACCCTAGCCTTAGACGTCCCTTTAATTGCTAACTATACTATAAAGTTGGCTTCTGGGAGGTAATTGTTAACCTGTAATAGGCAAAGTCCACTCGTGGTTCTATAAAGTGATTCAAAGATGATGTATTGTTGAATAGGCTATCTAGATTAGAGAATTTTTTTAGTATAAGGAATGTAAGGAGGCATGGCATGTTATTTCTTATGTTTGCCATCACTTTGAAATTCTAAGAAGTCTAATATTAACAATTGCATCTAGTAATGATTTCCACTTAATACGTCTTGTGATATGCGTCTAACTGATTTTAGACTTTCTAAATGTATTGTCAAACCAAAAGAATACATTTTTGCCATTACCAATTTTGTATCTGATGAAGCTTATTATACTTGGTCTCAAAGTTTGGCATTTTCCTAGGAGACTAGGATAAAGCAACATTAGGTTGGTTTTGCCGAAATAGTTTGCCTTATAGATATCCATTTTACCTAAAATTATTGGTGATCATTGAAAAACCTCCATATTCTTGCAGCAAATAACATCTTTATTGATTAAACTAATTGATGTGATTCCCAATCCCTCCTCCTCTTTCATGGTATAATTGTCCTCTCTTTGAGTCTAAAAGAAGTTCTTTCGGTAATTTCTCAATCTATTTGGTCATCTTAGCTTAGTAGGAGAAGACAATGACTATGAAATATCTAAGTTATGTTTTCAACGTACTCTATGAGAGGGATGGAGTGTTAACATTGTTAAGCGACTATTTTACCACAATAGCTTAAGTTGTTGTATGAAGCCAACTTAATTGATTTTATATATTTGCTAACACACCCCCTCAAATGAAAACCCTTTGGGCTTGAAACTTACACAGTCCCACTCTATTTTGTGCTGAATTAATTTAATGATAAATAGGTGGGTGGTATGATTTGAATTTAAGACCATTTGGTCATAAAGGTTCTAATACCATATTAAGCTATCATTTCACTATAATAGTTTAAGTTGTTGTGTGATGTCAACTTAATTGGTTATATATATTCACCAACAAATATATGAGTCTAGATGCAATTGATGGAATTGCATTAATAGTGAGCCTATCCTTCAAAAAAGTGAGAAATGGAGACCAATGAAAAAGTGGCATAGAATCCAAATAAAAAGAAGAAGTAGATTTTTTACATTAATAAATAATCTTGAAATGATAGTGAAGAAATTAAGGGTCTCTATGAATGATTTAATTGACCTTGTATTCATAATGTTAGTTTATGCCCTTGTAGCCAATCAATTGGATGTAAATTAATGTACGACATTATTTTGAATTTATGAAAATGCTTTATTTAACTTTACGTATTAATTTAATTAATATTTTATGTTTTAATACTAAAGGTAAAATCTTTGAAATAATTACTGTGTAATTGAAATTATGATGAGATTATAATTATGAGATTCAATTTATACTTATGTATTATTCCTAAATGTTCCTAGTTGTAATTTCATCAAGACGGAATATTGTTGAAACAGTTAAACTAACAAATATTATGTTTCTTTCTTATGAAGAAAGTAATTGATTTCATAAATTAAAGTGTAGAAATAAACTAATGTGTGACTGATTATTAGAGAATAAGTCACTGAACTGACCCGACTATGAGAATTTCGAATGGAATATTACTTATGATTCTATAGATTATCTCATAATGATGATTGTATAATTGATCCTCAGACTTGAAATTACCAAGGTATTTGATGTGGGAATTATTGTGTTTTGATGCTACTTATGAATCGTCCTAGGATAATTTAGTTGATAGTAATTTGATACAATATGAGTCCTATGTAGATAGTTGAGTAAGTCAAAATTGGATTCGTCACTCTAAAGTAATTAGAGATAATATTATACTGTTCTTGATTACTAATGATTTATGGAATTCTCTGGCCAGAGTGAATTGACATTTGAAAAAAGATATTTTCAATTTTCAATTATAAATCAATTACCAATTAACAATAATGAACATAATTAGATGATAAGAGTAGACAATATATCTATACTCTGTGCAATTAGAATATTGAATGATGAAAGGATTAAATTATACTTCATAGCATGTATAGATAGGTTAAGTCAATCGCTTTGACATTCCTGATATTTGGGTAATCATGACATGTTACTAGACGTCAATCATGATTTATGATTATGAATTCTTTAATTGGAGAATTAAAGATAAAATTATCTAACTCTAATTGTGAATTAGAATTGTAATTTATAATTATTACCAATTTATTAGGAACCTAATGAGTCACACATCAAAAAGTAATTTGTGAAAGAAAAATCAATTTAATTAAGTTGGACTTAATTATAAAGTTTAAAAAACTTTGGAGATCAAATATATGAGATATTTGATTTTATTAAAATTAAATTAATTAGAATTAGAATTTGATTTTAATTATAAATAAAGAAATTTAATTTTAATTAAAGACCCTTATGGCTTTCTATTTATACAAGGAAGAACATTTTTAAGAAGCTAACACTTTTGTCTTCTTCCTCTTAAATCAGTCTTGAGAATTGCTTTGTGGATACCATTAGACGCTGGACATTTGAACAACTCATGATTGCAATTTTTTGGCACATTAATTAAACCTATTTAATAATGTTTTATAACAATATAAAAGATATGATTACTAAATTTCCCATAAGAAAACAAATTGTCATAACTTTGATCATAAATGTGGCAGAAAAGGATAATAACAAATGTTAGGTCTAAGAAATGTGATTGACCTTAGCCTTAGACGTCCCTTTAATTGCTAACTATACTATAAAGTTGGCTTCTGGGAGGTAATTGTTAACCTGTAATAGGCAAAGTCCACTCGTGGTTCTATAAAGTGATTCTTAGATGATTCAAAGAAGATGTATTGTTGAATAGGCTATCTAGATTAGAGAATTTTCTTTTTTAGTGTAAGGAATGTAAGGAGGCATGGCATGTTATTTCTTATGTTTGCCATCACTTTGAAATTCTAAGAAGTTTAATATTAACAATTGCATCTCGCAATGATTTCCACTTAATAACTCTTGTGATATGCGTCTAACTGATTTTAGACTTTCTAAATATACTGCCAAACCAAAAGAATACATTTTTGCCATTACCAATTTTGTATCTGATGAAGCTTATTTTACTTGGTCTCAAAGTTTGGCATTTTCCAAAGAGACTAGGATAAAGCAACATTAGGTTGGTTTTGCCAAAATAGTTTGCCTTATAGATATCCATTTCACCTAAAATTATTTGTGATCATTGAAAAACCTCCATATTCTTGCAGCAAATAACATCTTTATTGATTAAACTAATTGATGTGATTCCCAATCCCTCCTCCTCTTTCATGATATAATTGTCCTCTCTTTGAGTCTAAAACAAGTTCTTTTGGTAATTTCTCAGTCTATTTGGTCATCTTAGCTTTGTAGGAGAAGACAGTGACTCTAGGAAATATCTAAGTTACTAAGGATTTATTTAATTAATTGCTGCCTATCTACATGTGGCAAAAATTTGGAGTTCCATAAACTTATTATGTTTTCAACATTCTTTATGAGAGGGATGGAGTGTTAACATTGTTAAGCGACTATTTTACCAAAATAGTTTGAGTTGTTGTGTGAGGTTAGCTTAATTGATTATATATATTCATTAACACATACCCTCAAATGAAAGCTCTTTTGGCTTGAAACTTACACAGTCCTACTTTACCTTGTGCTGAATTAATTAGATGATAAATAGGTGGGTGGTAGGAATTGAACTCAAGACCATTTGGTCAATAAAGACTCTGATACCATATTAAGCTATCTATAATAGCTTAAGTTGTTGTGTGAGGCCAACTTAATTAGTTTTATATATTCGCTAACAAACATATGAGTCTAGATGCAATTAATGGAATTGCATTAAGAGTGAGCCTATCCTTCAAAAAAGTGAGAAATGGAGACCAATGAAAAAGTGGCATAGAATCCAAATAAAAAGAAGTAGTAGATTTTTGACATTAATAAATAACCTTGAAATGATAGTGAAGAACTTAAGGGTCTCTATGAATGATTTAATTGACCTTGTATTCATAATGTTAGTTTATGGCCTTGCAGCCAATCAATTGGATGCAAATTAATGTATGACATTATTTTGATTTTATGAAAAGGCTTTATTTATCTTTATGTATTAATTTAATTAATATTTTATGTTTTAACATGAAAGGTAAAATCTTTGGAATAATTAATTAACAATTGAAATTATGATGAGATTGTAATTATAAAATTTAATTTATACTTATGTATTATTCCTAAATGTTCCTAGTTGTAATTTCATCAAGATGGGATATTGTTGGAACAGTTAAACTAGCACACATTATGTTTCTTTCTTATGAAGAAAGTAATTGATCTTATAAATTAAAGTATAGAAATAAACTAATGTTTGGGTGATTATTAGAGAATAAGTCACTGAACTGACCAGATTATGAGAATTCCGAATGGAATATTACTTATGTGTCTATGGATTATGTCATAGTGATGGTTGTCTAATGATCCTTAGACTTGAGATTACCAAGGTATCTTGTGTAGGAATTATTGTGTTTTGATGCTACTTATGAATTGTCCTAGGATAATTTAGTTGGTAGTAATTTGATACAGTATGAGCCATATGTAGATGGTTGAGTAAGTCAAAATAGGATTCGTCACTCTAAAGTAGTTAAAGAGAACATTCAACTGTTTTTATTAGTAATAATTTATGGAATTCTCTGGTTAGAGTGAATTGACATGTAGAAAGTGTTTTCAAATTTCAATTATAAATCAACTACTAATTAACAAGAATGAACATGATTGGACGATAAGAGTAGACAATATATCTATACTCTATCCAATTAGAATATTGAATGATGAAATGATTAAATTATACTTTATAGCCATGCATAGATAGGTTACATCAATCACTTTAACATTCTTGATATTTGAGTAATCATGACATGTTGCTAGACGTCAATCATGATTTATGATTATGAATTCTTTTATTGGAGAATTAAAGATAAATTAAAATAAGTTTTAATTTATCTAACTCTAATTGTGAATTAGAATTATCATTTATAATCACTGCCAATTTATTAGGCCCCTAATGAGTCACACATCAAAAAGCAATTTGTGAAAGAAAAATCAATTTAATTAAGTTGGACTTAATTATAAAGCTTGAGAAACTTTGAAAATTAAATATGAGATATTTGATTTTATTAAAATTAAATTAATTAGAATTAGAATTTGATTTTAATTATAAATAAAGAAATTTAATTTTAATTAAAGACCCTTATGGTTTTCTATTTATAAGAGGAAGAACATTTTTTAGAAACTAACACTTTTGTCTTCTTCCTCTCAAATCAGTCTTGAGAATTGCTTTGTGGATGCCATTAAAGGCTGGACATTTGAACAACTCGTGATTGATCATTCGAAAAAAGTTTCAAAGATTTTTCAACAAGAAGACAAACAATATATGATTTCTAATTCATTTTTCATTTTATTCAATTATAGGGATCCACCCGGAATTTGTAAAAAGTTTTGTTTTCTGTTGCGTTCGTGATTCGATTATGGTTGGATTCCATCAGTGGTATCAGAGCCTCCATTAAATTGCATAACTTGGATTAGTTGCTTGATTCTTATTGATTTTGATAAAAATTAATATATTATGCTACTAGTGTTGTTCTTTATTTGAAGCCATTTTAGACTGTTATGAAAATGGCATATGTTTATTCTAAAAGGTGTTTAAGCATGCGTGTATCTGGAAATTGTTTCCATGATTGTTCTTGGTTTTGATTTCTGGAAATTTGTTGTTCTATTTGCCTATTTGCATGCTGCAATGGAAATTATTTCCTGTGTGTATATCGGCTCTAGACAATTAAACAAAATAGTTTTGCTTTTGGATAATCGTTTTGCCTTCTATATGTTTTTTAAAACAAAACCGTCAATTTTGTTTTGCGTTTATTGATTGAGATCTACATAAACGTGAATAAGAGAAAAAGGCCTTGAACTTGTTCTTGGTTGAGATGGCTATGCATTTTGCCTTCTGAAAATAATTTTGCATCTCCTTCCTTTGTTTTTCTGCCTACGTTTATTGCTTGTGTTCTTGCATTTTTGATTTTGAGAGATGAGTAAGTGGCTTGAATGCCACTATTGGAACCTTTCACTAGTGGTGTTTTGCCACTAGTGATGGATGCGTGGTGCCGCCATTGGCAAGACGATGGGTGTTAATTGCCCATAGAACACAACACCTAAGGTGATGCCATGGATGGCGACGCTTGGACAATCCAAGGAAGCCACGGTGGAGACATAGAAGGCAGCAACGGTAAGCAATTCAGCAGCGTGAAGGCGACGATAGAAAAGTCAGAGACAACGGTTAAGAATCCTTGGACATCGATTGCAAAAATTTGGGTGTTGGTTGGACATTTTTTGAAAAAAAGTGGAAGCATGGTCGATGGTTACGGAGAAAGTTGAAAATAGTTAAAGAGGGGAGTTAGTTTTCCAGAAACTTCCTAGTTTCTAGAAAATAGGTGGGAGAATCACAAACACGCCCACCATTCTCTAACCATCATCTGTTAGGAGAATCACAAACGTGTCCACGCCTGCACATGCCCGTACGGTTTTCCCGAAGCTTCCGTTTTCTTTTGTTAGCTGTTTTTCAAAACCTAAAATGTGCTTTTAATTAATTTACATAAAGTTCAATTTAATTTATAATCCTAATAAAATTGAAAAGTGTTTTACTAAAAATTTAAAATTTTCGAAGAGAAACTTTATTAGGAATAGTTTTTTAATTTAATTTAATTTAATTTTTTAAGAGTTGAATTATTAAATTAAATTTATTATCAAATCAATAATTAGAATCAAATAAAAGCTTTAAATAATTACTGCCATAATTAGATTATGTTTGAAATTATTATTAAATGAGATTATATTATTTTGATGAGACTAAATTTTTTTGAAAATTTAAATTCCTCAATAAAATATTAAGTATACGTTAAGAACGTGATAGTTGCATTCCATTATTTAAGAATAAAACCATAATTCTGTTTATTGTTTGACTTGTTATGAAAACTCAATGTCACTTTAACCCAATGTTACGAATACCGTACTGGACTCGGTACCGAATTGAGTTATGGTACGGTACTGTATCGGTACCGGTCAATATCGGGTACCGTTTCGGGTAATTTTTTAAATTTATAAAATAGTCTCTGAATTTTTTTTTTAAAATTGCAAAATAGTCCATTGTCATATTGTATAGTTGTATTATATATTTTTAACTTAGTTTCTAAAAATCAAAATAATAAATAATAATCACAATTAATATGAAATAACAATAATTTTTAAATATTTCACATATAAATAATAACCAAATTTTATATAAAAAAGACAATCATTATTTAAAATATAAAATTAAGAACAATATACAGTATTTAATATATTACAATTTTAATTTTCATTGTATAATAAATAATAATTACATTAAAACATCTAATAAAAAGAATAATAAATATCCTTAACTCTAAAATTATTATAATT
>JAOSBN010000007.1:4328381-4342416 GCA_027563595.1 Erythroxylum suave | reverse complement strand
TTAATAAATATGATATTAAATATTAAAATTAATTTAAATAAAAAATTTATTTTTAATTTTTATTTAATGTATAATTAAGAATGTGGAAGGGTGCCTTAAGAAGGAAACCAATTCTGTACTTGTTATTGGTTCTTCTAAAAGCAAAACAAAGGGCTTTAAGAAGAATAATAACAAGAAACAAAAGGCTTATACTAATGTAGTAAAAGCCAAAGGAGGTATCAAGAAAAAGAGCAATGAAAAGGACACATGTTTTCATTGTGGAGTCAATAGACATTGAAAGGGGAACTGCCCATCTTATCTTACTAGCCTGAAAGATAAGAAGCTTAAGGAAGTTGTCTCTTCAAGTATGTTTATGATTGAGATCAATCTTTCTACCATTGTTCCACATTTTTGGGTATTAGATAGTGGTTATGGTTCTCACACATGTAATAATATGTAGATGTTAACAAGGAGTAGATCATTGAAGAAAGGTGAAGTGGACCTGTGAGTTGGCAATGGCAGAGTTGTTGCATTAGCTATAGGAACTTGTAGTTTAACTTTGCCTTCTGGCCTTGTATTAGAACTTGATAATTTTTATTATGTTCCTGTTATTACAAGACACATCATTTCTATTTCTTATTTGAATTTGAATGGATTTGTCTTTGTAAATAAGGAGTTGTTCTTTTTATAAAAATGATGTTTAATATAGATCAGGATTACTTACAATGGTTTGTATGAGTTAGATCTTGAAAGGACAATTCTTAATATAAATAGTAAGAAAAGAAAATTAAGTAACTAAACTCCATCTTATTTATGGCATTATAGGTTAGGTTATATTAATGAAACTAGAATCATAAAATTAAATAAAGAAGGATATTTGGATCCTTTTGATTAATCATATGAAACTTATGAATCTTGTTTATTAGGAAAGAAGGAACAACGTGCTAGTGAGTTACTAGAATTAATACATTCAGATGTATGTAGGGCTATATCCACAAATAATAAAGGTGGAGTCTCATATTTCATTACGTTCGCAGATGACCATTCTAGATATGGTTATATGTACTTGATGAAACAAAAGTTTGAATCATTTGAAAAGTTCAATGAATTTAGACTAGAGGTAGAGAAACAAACTGACAAAAGTATTAAGACACTAAGGTAAGATCGAGGTAGTGAATACTTAGGCCACGAGTTTTTTGGTTACTTAAAAGAGAATGAGACTCTCTCACAATGGTCTCCTCCTGTCACTCCATAACATAATGGAGTTTCTGAGAAGAGAAATCGTACTCTATTGGATATGGTATATTCCATGATGAGCCATGTAGTCCTTTTTATGTCCTTCTGGGGATACACAATTGAAACCACAATATATCTTCTAAATAGAGTTCCATCCAAATCAATTGATAAGACACAATATGAGATATGGACTGGTAGAAGATCTGGATTATCACACTTAAAAAATTTGGGATGTGAAGCTTATGTGAAGCGTGCTATATATGATAAGCTTCAAGCTAAATCAGATAAATGCAAATTTGTCGGGTATCCAAAAGAGAGTTTAGGATATCAATTTTATCATCCTATTGAGCAAAAGGTGTTTGTCTTAAGACATGCTACATTTTTAGAAAGAGAATTTATTCTCACAGAGAGTAGTAGGAGTGAGGTTGAACTTGAGAAGTTCAAGAGCCACAAATTCACATTGAAATGGAACAAGAATCTCAAGTTGACACATGCATAGTCCGCGATGAACTAGTAAGAAACGTCGTCCTCCCACTAGATTAGATCTACATATTGAGCAGGAAGAGGATAATGTATCACTCATACATGATGAGCCTACTACTTTTAAAGAAGCAATGTTTGATATGATTCTTTAAAATGGCAAGAAGCCATGAGATCTGAAATGGAATCCATGGACATTAACCAAGTGTGGAGTTTGGTTGATGCACCTACTGGAATTGTACCTATTGGATGCAGGCAAGTTTTTGAGAGAAAAACTGACACAGATGGTGTACATGCGTACAAAGCAAGGTTAGTGACTAAATGTTACAAACAAAAACAAGGAGTTGATTTTGATGAAATCTTTTTGGTAATAACTAAGCTAAAATCCATCAGGATCTCGTTATACATGGCTGCATATCATGATTATAAAATCTGGCAGATGGATGTCGAAAATGCATTTCTTAATGAGAATTTACAGAATGATGTGTATATGATGCCACTTAAAGGTTTTGAATACAAGAGATTTCCTAATCAAGTATGCAATGCAAAGGTCTATTTATGGACTTAAGCAAACGTCACGGAGTTGGAACATCTGCTTTGATAAGACAATCAAAAAGTTTGATTTTATAAAAAATGTAGATAAACTATGTGTCTATAAGAAGGCTAGTAGGAGTGTAGTCGTTTTCTTAGTACTATATATGGATGACATATTACTAATTGGAAACGACATACCTATGCTATAGTCTATAAAGATCTCGTCACCTAAGAACTTCTCTATGAAGGATATGGAAGAAGCAGCTTATATTCTGGGAATAAAGACCTATAGAGATCAATCAAAAAGGTTGCTTGGATTGTCCCAATCTATGTACATAGATAAAGTGCTAAAGAGGTTTAGCATAAAGAATTCCAAGAGGGGATTCTTACCCATACTGCATAGAATTTCTCTCTCACAGAGTATGTGTCCAAAGACACAAAAGGAGAGAGATAAAATGAATTGTATTCCATGTGCTTTGGAATTAAATTTAAAAGTAAATCTTGATTAAAGTATGATTTACTTATATCATTATTATTCTGAGATCAGAAAGGTTCCAATGTAGCAAGAGTTACTAATTAAGCCATAATACATTTTTTACTTAGTGGAAATGATTACTCAGATCAATAAGTTCTTTAATGAACTTGGTATATTTCCTTGCATTGGTTAGACAGTAATGTACTGTAGATCATTAGAGCCATTGGATATGCAAAAGGAGCTAAGGTCTCATCAAAGATCCAAGTATCTATAAGGCAATTTCTCTTAATTATGATGGTAGTTAAGATGACATTTAAAATATTTAAGCAAATACTCACCATAAAGAATCTTACAGAATTCTCTTATTAACCCACAGTCCTAGCAATAACATGATTTTGATATAGTGATATGATATAAGATACTTAAACGATGACTTAGTGCAAGTGTAAAATTGTTGGTTTATGCCTTATAGCCAATCGATTAGTTATAGTTTAGTGAAAAAATAATTTAAAAACATTCTTTTTCTTATACATATTCAGTTGTATATGATAAAGTCCATAGGATAAATACACATTGCAAATGAAATTATGACGAGATTATAATTATGAGATTCACAATACATTTATATATTATCTATAAATTGTTTCTAGTCATTGTTCTATTAAGACTGGGCATAATAGAATGTAAAAAGATTAGCACACGTTATATTTTTTCTTATGAAGTAATTAATCTCATAGACAAAAGTATGAAGATATTTAAACAAATGTGCGGGTACTTATTAGAGAACAAGTTCATTGACTGACTCTATATGAGAATTCCATTTGGAACATTACTTATATATCTATGGAAATTCTCATTGTAATGATTGTATAAGTGATATTTTGACTTAAGATCTCTAAAGTTATTTTGTATAGTGATTGCTTTACTTTGATACAATTTATGATATGTTCTAGTCAAGATCGCTTAGTCGGTAGTCATTGGATATAACATGAACTATATAAAAGTAGTTAAATGATTAGTACATGATTCATTACCCTAAAGTAATTAAGAAGAATGTTCCATTATTCTTGTTCATTATTAATTTGGAAAATTTTTGGCTAATATAGAATGACACTTTGAAAATAGTTTTTAATGTCATTAATTAAATCAATTACTAATAGTGGAAAACTAATATGATTGGACTCAAAATGAGTAGACATTACTCTCATGCTCTATGTCTAATCAAGATGTTATATAATGAAATGATTAAATTTTATGAAAAATAATGCCTGAAAATTTTAATCAAAATCATTTTGACATTTTTAAATATTTAAGTAGTCACGATATCTTGTTGGACGTCAATTTTAATCTACAGATATAAATTGTTTGATTAGATAGTTAACGAATCAAGTTAATGATTTTAATTTATCTAATTATAAATATGATTTAGTGTTATAATTTATATCCATTATCAACATATTTAGAAACCTAACGGGTTACACACACAAAACAAGTTAAATAGAAAAAAGATATTTTAATCAATTTAAACTTGATTATAAATTTTGAGAAACTTATGATTAAATATGAGATATTTAATAAATAAGGATCAATGATAAATATTAGATCTTATTTGATCTTCATTGATATTTAAATAGAATTATTTATAATCTCATTAAAGTTTAATTGAAATTAGAATATAATTTCAATTAAATTACTAAAATATCCAAAACTTATTATAAGTAGGCTTAGGCTCTAAGAGAGATAACACTTTTTGCCTAACCCTCTCTGTAGCATATGCAAAATTCTCTCAACACGTTATGTAGATACCGTTAGAGGCCAAATACTTGTGCAGCTACAATAGTTGAAATGAATCAATTTCATAAGCTATATATTCAAGAAAAATGACAAGAAAATGATCAAGTTTTGGAATAAGATATAAATTAAGATTAATATTTTATTATGATTTATGTGTTAATAATTCTATAGAATTAATTTAAGTGATCTTAACTTTTAGAAGATCACACGAAAAGTTTTGAAATTATTCTCTTATGCTCAAGATCAGATCCCACCCTAATTTCTGAATACATACGACTTTAGTTCACAAACTACATGTAGCTTTGGAACCAATAAAAAGATTAAATGAAACTATGATGTGTCCATATTGTAAGTAGGACTTCCTACTGATAAGGAAGACTTGTTACATGAATAATGTATATATTATGTGATTTATACAAAGTTATCGAAACAACATAGGATACTATTAAATTATTATGATTCTTATAAATCAACAATGCAATACAGAAGATCAAATGATTAACATCAACTGAATATATACGAGTATCTTTGATTAGTGAACACAATTTATACGGTATAGCCTGAACATCAGAAGTCGAAAAGTCTTCAATATCGGCTAACAGTGAATGACTGTTGTTGGAATAATATATGAAACAGAAGTGTCAATCAAATTAGTTAGAAAAAATTCAATTATTAAATGCAAATTTGTACATAGTTTAGATGGAAAGAAACCGAACCTAATAGTTGTAAGAGAGCAAACTCAGAACATTAAGGATTCCAAGAAGTTCCGAGGGGCAGCGTGCTGTGTGCACAGTCTCCGCAACACAACTATCTCTAACTTTCCTGCAAATTTGCCTGAAGAGGTTTGATGCACTAACAATATTCCTTTCGATCCAGATTGAGTAGATTAATTAGCTGAAAAGGAGTTTGAGAAAGCCAGGATCATTGCATGTCTTTAGGTCTTTGAACTGTTGATTTTACTCAAAGGAAGTCACAAGAAACAGAAGTTACTAAACATTTTCAGGATAGAACCATTTGACAATTAAACAAACAAAATGTCGTCAGAAAGAAAGACGTGAAAGAAACCAACATAAAAGACATTTTCAAAACCAAACTATTACTGGGTGAAGAGGAGATGTATACGTTTTCCTCGAGATAAGCAGAAGTTTAATCAAGTTTGGAGGATGTTTTCTGATTAACTGGATTAAACAACCAAAGCAATCACCTTTTGATGGCTTGAACCCGTTGAAGATTACTAGATCAATTAAGAAAAAGTATATAAATCTGCAACAAGAATGTGTATATTTCTAATCGCTAATGATCAATGTAATATCAGATAATACAAATATCAAGGACGAACATGGAAAAGTATAGAGAAAAAGAAAAGACACTCTCGGACATAGATGTATCATATGGATGAAAATACAACTAAAGAATCATTTACAGCCTAAATCTGAATTTACAACTGCTGTTTCTAGTGGTAATGACATTATTGGAGGATAAGTTATCCACATCTAGTCTGCACCTGACCAAGAACTTAACCTTCATCAGCTTCAGCTTCCCAAGTTTGACTCTAACAGGCTGTTTAACCCTGAGGTTTAAAGGAATGGTTCCAGTCAACTGTTGTTGTTGTTGAAGTGCTGTAAACAGACTGTTCGCGTTCTGCGTTTGACCAGTTAATGGGACATTAAGTACAGTGGTGTTCCGGTGACCTTGGTAGAATTTCGGCAGAGACCCTTCACACAGTTTCGTGCCTGTGTACCACACACCTATATCGCTTCCACCCTCGTAGTAGATTCCGATTTTCTTATTGGGATTTCTAGCAGTAATAGTGACATTGAATGTTGCGTATAAGCTTGAGTCGTTGTTGAGAATGAACTGGGTTATCTCCATTCTGTCGACGGAGTACTTGGGAAGTTTTGGTCGGAACACCAGGAACAGAATTCCGACCACAATCCCGATGATGACAATCAGGATAAGGAGTAGACTAAGTGTCCAACAGAAGCACTTGCAGAGACAGCCTCTCTTCTTGGGTGGTTTTGAGTGCATCACAGGGATGGTACGTTGAAACGGAGGATACTGCTGAGCGGTCGGCGCCGGAGTGCCCCCAGTATCGGACTTTGAAGCCCCTGGAGGCACTAATGGAGCTGTTGCAGGATGTGCAGCCTCCACATCCTGGTTCACCGGATGAATTCTCTGTTGATGATCCGCCATTCGATTGTTCGTATAACCACAAAAATTCTACGTTTGCCCAAGATGACAAAAATCAAACAAAAAAGAGCTAACAAGAGATGAAGAAGAGACTAAAACTGTTCCTTATACCGTAAAACATATGCGGGCTTGTTCTTATTATAAACAAGTGTGTCGTTGTCTTGATTAGGTCGTATACGTTGTCGACTGTTGAAGCTTCCTTCCTTTGACTTTTATACAAAAGCCGAGTCTAAACTGCCAAAGGTTCCTCACAGCCAAACTTGGATGCCGGACACGTCCCCCCGTAAATGACGACTCCCTACGTAATTTACTTTGCGTATATTCATATTGCCACACCGACACGAACGAATAATGGCTCTTCACACGTGACAGTGAAACAAACATCCTTTAACTTTTCAAACACGTGTGCTCTTTTTTCAAACACCGTGTGGTTCTACAACGGTAATGAAGTTGCACTCCAACTCCATTAGTCTTATTATATGTTTTCATCTAAAGCATACAAAAATGCGGGCGTATCCGTCCCTCTGCCTTTTTATAATCAAATAACCCTTTGCCCAAAATTGTCTTTCCTAATAAACTTTTCTTTTAGGTGAATTTGTATTTCAATATTGTCCTGTGTGAACAAGCCGGCCTTGAACAAAGGCAGGATAGGCACCCGCTTAAAGCTTATCTTTATAAATAATAAAATAAAATATATTTTTATCTTTATAAAAATAAAATAAATTTAAATACTATTTATTTTTAATCTCATAAAGAATAATAAATGATTCATATTTTACTTATTTTTTATTTTTTATAAGGACCTAAAATTAAACAAAAATAGACATTTTTTCTATTTTATCTAGAGCTTATAAAATATTAGGAACAGCCTTACGTGTGAGTCGTTTAGAAATAGTGTCTTTACTAATTAAAGTTGTGTATCACTAAATCTCTCTCAAATCTTACGTGTCAACGAAATTGTTATTGTTGTCTTTATTGATATTAAGAATTAAGTATTATTATTATCATCATTACTCAATTAAAAAGTGGCTCTTTTTATAACTACAACTTGCGATTTTTAAAGGAATAAACGTATCAAATGCTCCAAGACATCAACCTACCTGAAGTGTTTTATTTTCATAAAGTGAAATGAAAATATTTATTCAAGTGATAAACGAATGTTCGTGGCTTTTAATAGGCCTAGCCCTTGCGTGGACGTAGTTAGTTTTCCAACTACTTAATCAATTATTGATGTTTCTTTGACACAGACGAATGATCTAAATGGTGTAAATTTTTCATTAAAGGCTTTTCTTCATAGGAGGTCTTAAGTTGAGTCACGCAAAAGGAAGAGAAATAAGAAATGTTTTTTATTGATGATCCTCTAGTCCACTGGGTAAAGCTCCTTGATCAGATTAATTACGAACGTCTTGCTTCCAGCGACAGTGTGAGAGATGAAGCCACTAGGGAACTCGATGGCTGTTAAAAACCTGATGCTGACAGGGCCAGCTATCAATCAGTAGTTGACCAATTAAGTATGTGATGACTACTTGTATATAAAAATGTATTACAGGCTACGTAAGAATCTAAAGGATCATAAAATTTCAGATTTACATCTTCTAAATTTTTAGGGTGAGATCTTAGAAGCTTAGGATTAATCTGGCTAAGCTGGGATGCCTAATATAATTATAAAAAAAATTATATTGATATTTCTTTACCTGACAGAGAGGTTCAACGCTCATTGCTATGCATACGATCTCTTCAATCATGGCTTTGAAAAAGTCATAATGTATTCGAGTAAATTTTAATTAATTGATAGATATATGAATTCGTATAGCGCGCTGATGTCGTAATGCAACGTTGATCAGTTACCTAACCTTCCCGACTTTTCTTAGGTATATTAGGCAAGTAGGTGAAATCCTTGCCTAAATTTTCTTCAAATCCGTACTTTTATTTTCACATTTGCGCAAGATTGATATATTTAAAACGCACTTACATAGAAAATGAGTGGCGGTGTCTGAAGGCAACAGATCGTCTTTTTCATTTAGCCTGTTCTCATTTTATTCCGTGAGGTTTCATTTATCTAATTTCCCTTTCTCTCATTTATTGAACGAACGAAAACTCATAAAATACAGTGGAAACAGGCTAAATGAAACGGTCAATCTGATCTAGTGTTTGAACTGTTATTTCTGGCAATATGTCTTTAACGATTATATGACTTAAAGATGTGAACTCCTCAACATTCCATAGTTGATTAAAACAAAATGAGTACACCCCGTCATGAAATCAGATTTTTTTAAAATCTTATTAAGTATATTATACTATGGGCGAACAAGATGGACGACTACGCAATTCATCTCGTTCGTCCATTTAATCTAACGGTTATTTTAACGTCCCCCCCCTCCCCCGCGATTTATATTTGTTTCTATATTGACATTATTCACTTTCCCTCTTTCATTCGTTCACTCAGAGTTGCAGAAAGTTTTCTCTCTTATTTTTTAGCTCTCCGCCCTCGACTTCCTCTGCCTTTCCGCCTCACCTCTACCGCTCAGCAACACAGAACCTTTCTTCCTTTTCTTCATCTTAAAACTCTAAACATTGCATCTTTCCAAATCTCACAGTTTTATTCAACATTTGGAGTTTCTCTCCAATAAAGCCTTTCAGGTTTATAACTGTGGTAAGCTCTCCTTTTTCCTTCGGCGGTTTTATTTCAGTCATGGTTTCATCGCGTTTTTATTATGTGTACAGATGGGTCACGGTTTTATTCAACATTTGAAGTTTCTCTCTAGCAAAGCCTTTCAGGTTTCCAATTGTGGTAAGCTCTCCTTTTTTTATTTATTTCAGTCATGGTTTTGTATTTCTGTTTTCTGTTTGCATTTTTTTCCTTCGACTTTCATCGACCTTTTATTATGTGTACAGTTGGGTTACAGTTTTATTCAACGTTTGGAATTTCTTTCCAACAAAGCCTTTCAGGTTTACAACTGTGGTGAGCTTTCCTTTTTCCTTCTTTCCTACAATAATGATTGATATTTATTCAGTTTTATTTTTTCCTTCGACTTTCATCAAGCTTTTATTATGTGCAGAGATGGATCAACTGGGTTAAGGAGAGTTTCGTTATTTATGAGTTAGTTTAGCTGCCAAAGAAATTTTTTTTCCCTCTAATGGACGGACTGAGCCCTGTTGCTTCTCATCTTTTTCTGAAGTTAAGTGTATCTAAACGGTAACTTTGACTTCTTATACCTTCCTATGTGATTAGTTTTATTTCAGTCATGGTTTTGTATTTCCTTTTTCTGTTTGCATTTTTTTCCCTCGACTTTCATCGACCTTTTATTATGTGTACAGTTGGGTCACAGTTTTATTTAACATTTGGAGTTTCTCTCCAACAAAGCCTTTCAGGTTTACAACTGTGGTGAGCTTTCCTTTTTCCTTCTTTCCTACAATAATGATTGATATTTATTCAGTTTTATTTTTTCCTTCGACTTTTATCAAGCTTTCATTATGTCCAGAGATGGGTCAACTGGGTTAAGGAGAGCTTCGTTATTTATGAGTTAGTTTAGCAGTCAAAGAAAATTTTTTCCCCTCCAAAGGACGGACTGAGCCCTGTTGCTCCTCATCTTATACCTTCCTAAGTGATTAAAGATTTATGCTTTTGCTGTTCTCAGTAAATGAGATTTACTCCCTTGCATTAACGTTAGTATTTCATTGTATCTCTGACCGCTAATTAGACGTCTTTGTTTATTCTACCCATCTTCTCCTACGCATCAACATTTGATAATTGCTAGCGATTCTGCTTGTGTAGATGGGGCTTTCATGGTTAGGGAAGGTATGTCCTCCTTTTGTGTAATTTGCATGTCCTTGTTGAGCAAGATTTTTTGAAATTTGTTATTGCTTAGGTTTATGCTGAATTGTTCACAGTTTAAATGTCCATGGTCTTGGAATTCAGCTGATGCCGTTCACGATGGTAATGCGGATCAGCTATCTGATGGTTTGGCTTTGCTTCTTCTCCTTGTTTCCATGCAATTTATATGAAGTTGCTTTGTTCTTTTAATGTTATGTAAAATGGAGATGGGAAGCCTTCGGAGACTCCTTCCTCTACAACATAGGATTGTTTGGCACAATCTTCACTAGTTTTGTTTTAGCATTATTGTCGTAGATTTTTATGACGATTGTTGATATGATTCTTTCTTCTTCTTTTTTAAAAACTCCAGCGGAGATAAATAAAAAGTTGCTTTCAAACATTTTTATCCCCTGATGTGTTAAATTTAATTACATCCAGCCGTATGTCAAATGCTCCAAATCATGTGTTTCCACCTTTAACGGATAATAAAAACTATCGACCCAAAATTTTTGTAGATAGCAAAAGATAATCTTTCAAAAACTGCTATGTCAGATTTAGACATCCATGGAGAGTCATCAATGAGATCTTAATGATTTAATATCTGATACAATTAACATTTCGCATTTAATGTCTCCATTGTTTCTTATTTAAAGGACTTAACATTATTTAAAAATGAATTGAGTACTCCTTCTTGGAGGAAATGAAGGGTCATCCCTTTGGTCAAACTTTGGCAGCTCTCAATCACTTCACATTAAAATTCATTTATGAATTTAGTAATCCAAGGAAATGAAGGGTCATCCCTTGCTCAAACTTTGGCAGCTCTCGTTCACTTCGCATTAAAAATAATTTATTTGGTCGACTTTTTCTTTTCAGCTATGCACACTTTTCAATACTTTGAAATTTCTTCCCATGATTTGTCAGACTTAAAGATTAGGTTGAGAGGTCCCTTTTTGGTTACCCCGTACAGTTTTTTAACTTTTTTGGTTGTTCCACTCACAAGTTGATGAACCAGTTCAATAAAATATTGTTAATCATAAAGGATACAATTAATCGAATAATTAATCTGTAAATTTTTGTATTAAATTAAATGCTCAATATCATTGTTTTATTGTCTCCTAAAAAATTAAATTTATTAAATTGACATTTAATTATTCTCTCAAAATTAATAATAATAGACAAATTATGGTTAACATTTAAAATATTGTTAAATCAAAAACTACAAATATTTAAAGATTAATTATTCCATTAGTTGTATGCTTTATGATTAACAATATTTTATTAAACTAGTTCATCAACTTGTAAGTGAAACAACAAAAAAAGTAAAAAAACGCTACGGGATAACCAAAAACGGGACCTCTGAACCTAATTTTTAAGTCTGACAAATCCTGAGAAGAAACTTCAAGGGATTGCAAAATGCGACCTCTGTATCTAATCTTTAAGTCTGACAAATCTCGAGAAGAAATTTGGAGGGATTGAAAAGTGTGCATAGGCCAAAGAAAAAGTCGACCAAATAAATGATTTTTAATCCGAAGTGATTGAGAACTGCCAAAATTTTAGCAAAGGGATGGCCCATCGTTTCCTTCAAAAAGGATGACTCAATTCATAAATGAATTTTAATGCGAAGTGATTGAGAATTGCCAAAGTTTGACCAAAGGGATGGCCCTTCATTTCCTCCAAGAAGGATTACTTAATTTATTTTAAATAAAATTAACATAATTAAAATTAAATTAATTAAATTTTAAAGTGATAATAATAATGAAAATAAAATTAAATAATAAATTTAATCATAATAAGAATAAGGATAACGATAATAAGAATAATGATAATAGATAAAATAATTAAAATTTAAAAATTTAAAAATATTAAGAAGGAAATTTGTATTATACACTAGTAATTATATCAAAAGTCTCTTTTCGTCATTTCATATCCCCTTTGTCCATTTAATGCAATGATTGTCCTTTACTCTTCTACTAGTTTCTCCTCATCAAAAGTCTCTTTTCATTTCATTTGATTTCAAACTTGTTACTTTATTTTTTTTCTCCTCTCTTCTACCGCCTCTGAATTTTTTTACTTCCTCGGTTTTAAGGGCAAATACTTACATCACAGAAGATTCCCACTTCCGAGTGTCAATTTGAACCTTGGGAAAAATGAAGGTAGAAAGCAAAACCTATCTCAGACTTTTTTGTTTTTATGTTCTCACTTGGCTATCTTTGGTTTTTTTTCCTTTTTTAGAAATGATAAAGCTTTGGTCTTTTTGTATGGAAGGTAAAATTAGGTATGGAGATGGAGATGGTAAATGTTTTGTTAATGGTTTTTGGTAAATGTTTTTGCTTCTTGTTAGAGCTTTGGTTTATCAAAGGCTTTATTCTGAAACTTGATTTGGAATAGAGGAACAGATTTGGGATTATAGCAAGAGCGTCTTGATGGTGATGAGTACATAGGAGTCATTGATGAGTTCATGGAGGCAGTCTTTACTCGATGGCCACATGTGATTGTTCAGGTAACTTTTATTTTTTTTGTATGGTGAGCTTTTTACATTCCATCTCCCTTTTTTTTACCTAGGCTTTTCTACCGCCTCTGATTTTTTTTACTTCGTCGGTTTTAAGGGCAAATACTTACAACACAGAAGATTCCGACTTCCGATTATCAGTTTGAAGCTTGGAAAAAATGAAGCTACAAACCAAAACATCCAGATTCACCATAAGGAAATAAAAATGGATATTGCAGCGGGTCATAACACGCATAGTAAAAGGATTATTTTGAAGAATTTCCATAATCAACTTCAATGTATTTTCACGAAGTTTATCACAACTATCAATCCGTTTTCTTTTTTTTCTTCATCAGTATCAAAGAAATAGAGCTGGATTGCAGATGTCTTATTCCCTGATGGCACTAGACTGTCAAGAAAATGATAAACTTGACCTTGAACATGGAATGTATAAACTTCTTTTGTGTTTTTTGTAAGGTCGTGATCACATCTAGCTCCATAGGAAGTAAAAGCTAGATTGTTATTGTATGTACAAACATTTCTCCTGAAATATTCTGATTTTTCGTCATTGTTTAAAAATAAAGATCTGTTTTATGTCGTGTTGACTTGATGGTTTTTTTTTTTTTTGGTGTATATTACGGGATATTTTCACAGAAACTGGTGGAGCCATCTAAGATTGAAAGATGGGCAGTTGTGAACTTCTGAGCACCATGTGATATTCGTGGCCTTGTACGAGATCTATTAAACTGTGCAAATATGAAAGGAATTGTGAGTCTTTTGATCATCTAATGTATTTGGGTTTACCTAAACAATACAAGATCCCTTTCATGTGTTTGAGGAGAACCCTCACTTTAGACGTGGAACAGCAGTTGTTGAGTGGAGAAGATGTTTCAGATGATACAAGAAAAGCTTCCAGGAGCACCGAAGTTTCTTCTCTGTTTACTACCTGAGAGGAAGAATTCTGACATTTATGGTTTGTGAAATGGTCAGATTTTATTCTGTGATTTATTTATTCTTCACCTTAGTGGGGGGGGGGGGGGGGGGT